>SMDT01003106.1:0-291028 GCA_005392925.1 Aquilaria sinensis | reverse complement strand
TGCCATAATTACTTGTTCATAGAAAAGTACCAAGAAAACAAGTAAAAGTGAGAATCCTACCTCACAATCAAAGCTTGAGCTCTTGGTTGCTCGAGTAACTAAGGCCGAAGCTCAAATATATATTGCCTATCACAATAAGCCTTCAATTAACTATCACAATCACTTTTTCATGGAGTACCAAGAAAAACAAATGATTACGAGTCTTACCTCCTTAATCCAAGCTTGATTTCTCTTCCAAGCTTCAACTTCATCAACAGCATAGCAAAAATCTCCAAGCTTTGCTCAACACACTTTGAATCCTTTGGTTTTC
Source organism: Aquilaria sinensis (assembly GCA_005392925.1). Taxonomy (NCBI): domain Eukaryota; kingdom Viridiplantae; phylum Streptophyta; class Magnoliopsida; order Malvales; family Thymelaeaceae; genus Aquilaria; species Aquilaria sinensis. The sequence continues at coordinate 290,718 of SMDT01003106.1, read as the reverse complement.
TCGGCCACCAGCGTGTTCGCACCAGAAGAAACGCTGAAGCTTATTTCATATTTTTTTTTTTTTTTTGACTGATTTCGTTTTCGGCCAACATAACAAGTAACGAAGGCTAGCCGAATTAATAGTCTTGGCGCATTAATGAGCGCAAGACAAAGGATTCCACACGTTCAACGCACAGCCATGAGAAAAAAAAGTTTCTGGACGCATTAATTAGTATTTGGCAGCCGGTTACACATGTCCTACAAATTGGTTCAATGCCAACATTAGTCCCCAAGTACTCTACATGTGACACTTTCCTTCCTTAAGTTTCCATGTGCACATTTTAATCACTAAAATGTAGGATTATTTCGGCTCTATTCTTAACTCATGGCTCCAATTGCCAAGCTTTCATTAATATGGCCCAAAATGGTAATTAACCCATGCTAATTTTATCATTTTACCATTTTAGCTAATCTTATAATATTAATTTGGAAGAACCGAAATTGTTGACCGGCCATTTTGTTTGTCAACCAAAATTGGTCTAATTCCACCTTTGTCCATGCACTTATTTGCATGGTGCATTTCACCCTTCAAGTTCCCATAGTTTCATGTACATCCTCATCCTTACTTTCAATCAAGTCCCTCATGTTTTAAATTGGTGTTTCTTTTTATTCTTGGCCTAAGCCAAGTATCTAAGAGATGGTCCTAACACTGGTCCGCTGCATCAAATATCATTCGAGCATATGGGTTTACATTTGAACTGAACTCAGCATGCTCATACCAATCACAATTATAAACGGCTGATGCGGAGGCTCATTAAATGGCTCCCCATGAGCTGTCCAGTTGGTGTAATAAGGCATGAAACCCCATTTGTATAGATGAACTCTAACGTCATCACAATCCTTAAACCTTAAATTTTTACATCTCCTACACGGGCAACGTATTTTGTTTCCATCCATATGACCTGGGTTACTATAGGCAAATGTTATGAACTACTCAACCCTTGTCTCCCACTCCTCTTTATACCCAACTCGACCAGGTAAATAACGACTACTATACATCCAACTACATTCTTGTTCCATGAGTCCTACCAATGGAAATTATATATTTACCTTTATGACATATACGAAAGCATGAACACATAAAATTAATTCATTAAATCATATTAAAATTAAATCCACGAATCGCATGTACTACTATTACATATAAATATTTTATCCATATAAGTACTCTATTAATAGCTTATTTTACTACTATATATTATATTTAATTATATATATTATACTATTATAATTATTATTATTATTAGTTATTATTATTATTAATAACAACTATTTAAAATTATATATATTATTAATTATTATTATATTATTTATAATAATAATAATAATATATTATTACTTAGTTATTACTATACTACTATTTAATTATTATTTTATTATAATTATTATTATTACTTATTATTTATTATAAGAATAATAATTATTATTATACTATTATACAACTACTCTTAATTTATTTATTATTATTATATTATTATTAATTATTATATTAATATTACTAATAGTATATTATATTTATTAATTACTTATTATTACAATTATGCTTGGATTTAAATTTAATAATAGGGCTATTATTCTATTATTCTACTAAGAATAATAATTAAATATTATATATTATTATTATTACTATTACTTTACAACTACTCTTAGAATAATATTTATTCTTTCAATTATTATAATTATTACGATTATAATAATAATAATAATATTATTATTAGTATATGATTATATTATTTATGATTATTATTATATTACTAATTAGCTAGTACTACTACTTACATATTGTTAAAATATAATTATGCTCTTGACTGTCTTATGTGATGAGATTATAGGCTATATATATAATAATTAGGGACCTATATTATTACTATATACTTTACTACTACTACTTTAGAATAATAATTATTATTTTCAAGTATTAGTATATTAGAGATAACTTATAATAATAAGAATCAATAATATCATAGAGTAAAAGAATATAATTGTAAATAATTATTATTTTTATTTTAATAATTAGTATATATTATTATTATTATGTATTATTATGTATGTATGTGACAGCATTTATATTCAAGGCAAAACTGAATTCAAAGCAAAACTATTCTAAATAGGAAAGTGATAGACGATCGAATTTCCACAGCATAAGTATGGTAAATATGTGCATAAAATATACTAACGGTACTTTCACACACAAAAGATACATGACTCGAAATCAAGGGGACGGAAAACGAAGATGATTTTGCGTAGGCGGAAAGAGACGAAAGAGAGGCCACCACACAAAGAGAGCGACACGAGACAAGAGACCGGAAAAAGAAGGGAGGGGCGAGGCGGAAGAGATGAACGAAAATGAATAGGCACACAGAATAGATGCGACCTGAAAGAAGGGACAGGAAAAACGAAGGGAAGATGTGAGGGGGGAAGGAGAGCGAACACGAATGGAGACACAGAAACGAGGAGAGATCCGAAACCAAGGGACGGCGGAAAACGGAAGGAGGGGCGAGGGGGAAAGCGACGAACGAAGGGGACACATAAAAAAGGACGACCGAAACAAGGGACGGAAAAACGAATGAGATTTGCGAGGGGTCGAAAGTACCGACGAAGGGGAACACAGGAAAGTAGGACGAATACCGAAAAAAGTTGAAGGTTAGCACGGAAGGGAAGGAGAGGAGTTTGGTACAGAACAGACGAAACGAAGTGGGGACACAGAAAAAGACTTTCCTAAACAAGGGACGGAAAAACGAAAGGAGGAATAAGAGGGGTGAAGGAGACAGTACGAAGGGTCACACGATAAAGAGACTGACCTGAAACAAGGGACGGCAAACCGAAGGAGGGATATGTGGGGGAAAGAGACTAACGCAGGTTACACAAAGAAAATATACTACCCAAGTCATTACTTAAAACTAATTATTAAATATTTTTAATTATACTAACTAATTTCACACATAAATATACTACATAAATAATTTAATTAAAACTAATTATTTTCTATTTCTTAATTAATCCCGAAATATAGAAAAAAAAAGTTAAGAAAATGGACATAAATGTGAACTTGTAATGGGTAACCCAAGTACTTCACATCCAACCATCAACAACTACAATTCTCAACATTTCACATATTTCAAATCAAAATACCATGAAATAATCCGGATTTTAACTATTTTTTTTGAAAAAAAAAATAAAAATACATATTAAACAAAAACTTACCTAAAATCCGACAGTTTACTTGCTTCAAATGCGTGGAATAGCTTCAAATCTGCCACAATAACCAAAATCTTCAACCCATTATCAACAAACAACAGCAAATTAGAGAACGCAAATCTGCAAAAAAAAATTAAAAAAATTCAAAACAAATCAAACTAACTTGCAGATCAAGGCAAATGACACCAGATCTACGTCAAAATGAGCTCGAGGAAGCCATTTAAGCCCTCAATCGAAGATACGAAGGTGCTGTGTGTGCGTGTGGGAGGAAGAAATGAGCACAGAGGAGAGAGGAACCAAACTCGCAAGGAAGAAGACGACTGCCTGGGGGGGGTAAATTTAAATTAGAATAAGCCGTTGGAAATTAAATTCAAAACGCATCGTTTTATTAAATGAAATTTCAACGGTTCAAGCCGTTAGTAATATTAACATGCCTTTTATTTTTCCAACGGCCTAAGCCGTTGGAAGCCATAACAATCCAAAAATTATATGCTACAATTTTTCCATCGGCTAAAGCCGTTGGAAATAAACAAGAATTAATTCATGAATTATGAAAATACTTCCAACGGTTAAAACCGTTGGAAAATTTACAAAATTTAATGTCCATGTCAACATATATTTTCCAATGGCTAAAACCGTTAGAAATATCAACAACAATAAATTTGTAAATCATATGCCAACCACTAAAACCGTTGGAACAATTTGATCTAATTTATCCCACACATTATATTTTTCCAACGGCTCTTGCCATTGGAAATATTATCCATTAATTTGGAAAAACTAATTCAATTTGCCCCACACTAAATATTTTTCCAACAGCTTTGGCCGTTGGAAATATGCTCCACTTTAGTTTGAGAAAATTTACCTTAATTTTCCCCGGACACTGTTTTTTCCAACGGCTAACGCCATTGGAAATATTATCCACTTTAATTTGAAAAAGTTTAGATCAATTTTCACTTATACTATATATTTTCCAACGGCTATACCCGTTGGAAATATTATATATATACGTTCTATATTTATGCTTGATAGTTCCAACGGCTAAACCGTTGGAAAATGTTTTCTCTTCCCTCCAATGGTTTTGGCCGTTGGAAATTTCCAACGGTTAGGCAATTAGAAATCAAGGTAGTTGGAAAATTATGTTTTTTTAGTAGTGTTCTCCTTTTACTACATTAATAATTTGATGCAGATGGTTTTGATTCTAGTTCTGGAGAAATAATAACAAATGAGTTTTTAGTCATTTTCTTTTGGTTAGGTGAAGATGGTTTGGAGTTCATTTTGGTCAAGAAGGAATTTTCTTAGTCTTTTCTTGTAAGAATTTACGTGATAGAAAATTAGGGAGATTGTTTGAAACTCATTTTATGTGTCCTATTTAAAAATAAAAATTACTTAAAAGCGCTTGCCATCCAGTGAAAATTTGCTTTGAAACTAAATTTTTAACATCCTTTCTAAAATTTATTTAGTAGATTTACAATCAAATCTTAATAAGAATCTTTTGAGATATCTTCAAGCTTTAAAATACACAAAAAAATTTCTAAAATTTCTTTCTTAATAGTGGAATAATTAATATGAGCATTATTGTGAAATCCTAAATGAAATCGTACTAGACTCTCTTTGCATTGATCAGGAAGGCATTATTTAAGGATTCCTCTATATCTTATATTGGATGCGTCTATTTCAACTATTAGAAAGGCTTCTGGATTATGAAGACTTAGACACATGAGAAATTTAATCTTCTCTTTTTATTAATTTAATTACCTTAGTATGTTCTTCTTCCTATGCTGGAGGGTGCTTTTTAAGTCTTTGATATAAAGGTTTACAAATAATTTTTATGTCTTTGGAAAAGTTAGACACATAATTTAAACATGCTAAAAACCTTTGTAATTGATTTTTATCTTTTATTTCATCTTGGAAATTTTGAAGTAAATTCTAACATTCTTTAAGAAATTGGTGTAATCATTCCTTGATTTATGTTATGTCCTAGAAATCTTATTTGGGTTTGAAATAATTTCATTTTTTGTTGAAACACAACTAATCCATTTTGTTTAATTATATTGTAAAATTTTTCTAAATGGGTAAAATGTGGATTTAATGAATCTGAATAGAATAAAACATCATCTATATATACTATTGAAAAACTTTGAATTGGGCTCAAGATATTGTTTATTATATTTTGAAATTCAAAAGGGGTATTTTTTAACTTGAAAGGCATTATTTTCCACTCATAATGCTCAAATGGTACATTAAATCCAGTTTTATATCTATCATTTTCCTTATTTGAACTTGTCAGAATCCTGACTTCATATCAAATTTTGAAAATATTTTTGCACTGTGTAATTTTTTTTTTAAAAGATCTCTTTTATTAGGAGTTGAGTATCTTATCCGTTCTACGACTTTATTCAATGGCTTATAATATATTATTAATCTTGGAGGTCCTCTTTCTATTTTAGCCGTATTCATAACATAAAATGTTGAACAAGACCATAGAGATTTGAATTTTTGAATTAATTGTTTTGACTCTAATTCTGAGATCTCTTTTATACACAAATTTTCTAATTCTTCATTCATGTGAAATTGCTTTAGATTTTGTTAGAATCTATTTTTCATCAAATCCTTTAATATACAAAAGATTTACTATATGTTTTTTTTATTCCAAAAAGCATTTGGAATTGAGGCACAAATATCTTGAGAAAATCAATTTTCAATTTTTTTATTTTTTCTTGTATAATAGGTTCCTTTAGCCATTCTTCTATATGTAAAAAATTTATTTCTTATATTAAAGATTTACAATGCTTTTCTTTATTTTGAATCATATTTATAGATTGAATATATGAATCTTGAAGTGTTCTTATACTTTTTTCTTAGACTGGAAAAATAAATGGAAATATTAATTCTTTACCTAACATATTTGACTTTATCTCAAATGGGATTACTTGGAACGGATATAATGATGTAATAAAAGGGGTTCCTAAGACTACATTTGTATTTAAGTTTTTAACTAAGATAAAATGCATTTTGAAACAAATTCTTGAATTGAACAGTTTAACATTACTAAGTTTATATCTGATGTTTAACTTTGAACTATTTACTGAATATAACTCTTTTGTAGTTTTTTCATAGTATTTGGTAGGCATTAATCCTTCTTCAATACAATTTTGATCGAATTAAGCCAGTATCAACCAAACCTACAACCTTAAGATGATATTCATTATTTATAATTAGATTTGTAGAAACAAACCATTTATGGCAGCAAATTTTTGAAATTATATTTATAAATTCTTTCTTTTTTGTTTCCTGTGTTTCTTGAATCATTATTCCTTTTTTGTTTAGGGTTTTTTGTTTAGGGTTTTCTTCCGTTTTGAAGATCTGTTGAACTTCTGTTTCTAAAAATTTTTGTTTAAAGCATTGATTTTCTTTTTTAAGTTCTTGGATTTCTTTTTTAATGATTTTTACTTAATTATGAAGGAGTTGTATAGTTGGAGTTTTTTCTTTTTTAAATCTTTCTAAAATATTAGAAAATTTTTAAGGCTCAATATCTACTTTTTGTGCTTCTTCTTGAAGTATTAAATCTCTTAATTTTTCTAAGGATTCTTTTCTAGCTAAGGGGTCTTCTATTTTTAAAACTATTTCATATAGTTTTCTTTATTCGAATTAATCATATTACACATTACCACTCCTCTAATCCGCAATCTTCTAATTCTGACTCTGAATTTTCTTCATCTTCAATGGCACTAATTATCTCATTGATTTCAAATTTTGAATTTCCTTCTTTCTAAGAGTTTTTTGAACTTGACTCAGATTTTGAATCAGATAAAATATTAATCATTTGTTCTTTTAATTTATCTAAAATATCTAAACTATTAATTTTGTTCTTCATTTTACATTCATTTTTTTAATGTCCTACTCTTTTGCATTTATAACAAACTAGGGTTTTATTCCCATAATATTTTTTATTTGTTTAGTTTTTACAAGGTTTATTTGGTTTGGAATATTTTTTCTTCTATATTTTTGTTTTTATATATGTTTGGATTTCTTTAAAATTTCTTTTTCTTTTTTTTGTCTTGGTGATGGAGTTGTTATTTTTCCATAACCATATTGAGCGCAGAAATTTCCTAGTTCCTTTTTACCTTGGGCATATTCATTTTTTATCTTACTTTTTAACTTCATGTCATTACATAAACTTAATCCTTCTAAATTATTATAGCTAATTAGTTCACCATAAGTTAAGTCATTATACGGTATATTTTGGTTATGTTTATTTCTTATTCTAGTTCTTGCTTTTTCTATAAATAATTTTGGTAGTACAACAATGAATCTTTCTTTCCAAATTGATGAACTACAATCATTTCTCATAAATAATTTTGTCAAAAATGTATTTTTATACCATCTAAAATCATACATTTTTGGGCATCTTAAATTAATTAATGATTACGCATTTCTGTTTTGAAGTTGGTTAGGATGTCTAATGAATTCTCTTATTATGACAAGTATTAGCGTATTAACAACATCTGACACATTTGTTCTAATTCATTGACCATTTTCTTCTTTAATATCTTTTTAGTTTGAGTTAATACTTGATTTTTCCAGTTTTCATTTAATCCATAATCCCACCATCTTTTAGTTGTCCAACAAATTCTACTGTTAATAATTTTGCTGGCTGATGATCAGTTTTTCCTTTTGATTTATAAGTCATAGTAGCCCTAGTCATTTCTTGAAGTATACTAATTATTTGATATTCTGTACATCCCTTAATATTTCATTCTATTATTCCACTTCCACCGTAAGCTACTTGATTAATATAAGGTTCTTCATATTGTAAATCTGGTGGAGTTGTCTTGGGTAATAATTTTTTGTTACATATGCCATTTTAATATCTACACATCGATCTTATTTTATTAATTGAATCTGGCTCATTTTGAAATTGTTCTTTTATTGAATTTAAATTATTTTCTGATATCATATTTATAGAATTTGAAATTGAAGGTTGATCTTGTAGTTTTTAAGTTTTTTATTTGTCTTTGAATAGCTTCTATTAATTAAGTTTTCATTATTACTTAATTTTATATATTCGTCCAATTCAAATGGTTTAAATAGGGGTTGAATATTATCAGTTGAATTTACCGCTTTAGATTTATTTTGAATTAGGATTGAAGCATTATTTGAAGGCTTAACATTTTTTATTTCTGATTCGATTCCGTCTATTTGTTTTGACAAGGAAACTAAAGATTGGTTTGTAAGAGTATTTTGACTTTCAATATCTCTTATATCTAAAGTTCTTGTATCAGTATAACTATTGATTCAACTCTATTTAGCTGGTCTGCTATAGTAATTAGGATTAATTTGTATAATTGTTTTGGCACTTTATATTGTTTATATCCTTTTTTTGAGCAGGTTCCTCTTCTGTATTTAAGTAATTTTGCTTAAAAGGAGTAGCGACTACCATTACACCTTGAGATTTTGTCACAAAGGATTCTTCTGGAGGATGCACAAAAATAATTTCTTCATTATCACTAATCATCCATATTTTAGTAGTATGTTCTATTGGATTCAATTCTGAAAATGGGAAATTAATTTTATTGTTTGAACAATAGATTGGAAACCATGTAAAAAAATAGAATATTAATCTTTAAAGATCTCATACTTTCATACCCTGATTCTTTTATCTCAATAGATTTGGGACTTTCAAAATTGTTTAGAAACCATTCTATTTTTATATCATTATCTTGATTAAAGTAATCTTGTTTTAAAGCTTCTTTATTAATTTCAAAAATCAGTAATCATGTTAATAGCAGAATAAAAATCCATTTGTGGCAATGTTGGAGACATTTGAGGCGAATTATTATTTTTCTTTAATTTTCTTGATTATTTTGATTATTTTGTTGTTTTGAAGACTCAGGAATGTTATAAATTCTTTGTGTTATTTTATTCAAAAAAATCTACTTGTAATAAATCAGCTAGGACATGTTTATTGTTTTGAGATTCTGACACTTGAGGGTAAAGATTTTGTCTAAGTCTAATTATAAGTGTATTAAAATTTGTAATAATTGGATCAGAATAATTTATTGGATTTCTTGGTAAACTTGGAGACCTCGGTAATAGATTTCTAGGTCTTTCTAATCTTTCTATATCAATACTTCTTCTAGAATTACTAGTTGATGTTCTAGAATTTTCATATTGGCTAAATCATGTTTGAGGGAAGTAATTTGAAAAGTCAACGCTTCTAATCCGTCTACTTGTTAAAAACTTGAAACTGTTTGAGACATGTTTTCTAAAGGTTGATGTGAGATTATATTATCTAAATCTCACTTCTCTGATTTTGATATTTTATTCCATTTAAGTTTTTTAAGAGTATGGACAAAAGTATTTTGCGAATTTAGCTTCAAAGATTAATTGTTTCATCTTTAATTAGAGGAATCTTAGCTTTAGGGCCTACTGTTATAGAGATAACTTTTGTAGTAAACTTGATATATTATACAAATTGATTTTTTATTTGTAGCTACATCCATATTCTTTGTTTTAACAGTTAATGTTAAAGTTTCTAAAACATTTGGATCATAAAGTGATACTAAAAAATTTGGAAAACAATTAAAATATACTGGACCATTAGCAAGGTTTGATTCTGCCATAGCTAATAAAGAATTTTCAAATTTTAAATGTCTTGCATCTCTTAAACACATTATTATTGAAATATCTAATCCTAATCTGAATAATGGTTTAACTGCCACTTGAACCATTCCTATGTGCATGTATTTATATTTTATTTTGTGTTCATTAATAGCTACTGGAGATAATAATCTAATAGTTTCATGATCATTATTTGGGGGAATTGTTTGTTCTATTTGTTTAATTGAATAATCAGTATTGAAATTCAAAACTTCATATTCTGTATATAGTTTTAGGCACTTATTATTTAGGTATTGACCAATTATGGAGTTGGTTTTCTATTTGAGCAATATTAACCTCTGTTGAATTAATACTTTTATCTTGACTCTCTATTGGGAATTGAGGATTTGACTCTTTACTAGAAAATAATTTTACTAATCTATTAAATTTTTGTTGAGACACAACTAATCCATTTTGTTTAATTATATTGTAAAATTTTTCTAAATGGGTAACATGTTGATTTAATGAATCTAAATATATTAAAACATCATCTATGTATACTATTGAAAAACTTTGGATTGGACTCAAGATATCGTTCATTATATTTTGAAATTTAGAAAGGGCATTTTTTAACCCAAAAGCCATTACTTTCCATTCATAATGCCCAAATGGTACAATAAATCTAGTTTTATATCTATCATTTTCATTAATTTGAACTTGCCAAAATCTTAATTTCATATCAAAATTTGAAAATATTTTTTCACTGTGTAATTTTTTTAAAACAGATAATAATATATTAGTGAGATTCAATCTCACTATAAACATTAAAGCCATAATTTGCAATTTCACTATATTTAATAATATACATTAAAACCATAATTATATATTTAATATGTATATTATTATTATTATTATATTATTTATTATTATTATTATTATTATTATTATTATTATTAGCAAAATATTTTTAGAATACTACTCTACTTTCTAAAATTGTAAAATATATATATTATATACATACACACACCACACACACACGCACATGCATACACACAAACATATTAGATGATACATACATTGTAGCAACATAATTTTTAGGAGTCGCCACTAATCAGTTTACCTAGGTCGATTGGATACCTGTTATGGTCTACGAGAGATTCTAAGATTGTGAGTCGGTTACGCTAAAATAACCTTATTAAAGAGCCCGAAAATTGGTACCATGGAGTTTGGTTTTATCTTTTCCTAAATCTTTATTTCCTGACCTCATCTTTGATTAGGAGTGATTTTTATGAATTTTATTTAATTATGTTTAATTTTTAATTGATTTAATTCCAAACCGTGAATCTTACCAGACCAATCGGATATGGAATCTTAGATGTCCTTGAAATCTTGAGCTCTCTTTTTGCATTATGGGATTTTATCAAATCCACGAAGAATTTGAAAAGAACATCTTATTCTAAGCTGTGAGTCTTATCAGACCAATCAGATTCGAACAAATAATCTGTCTCAAGATTTTATCAAATCACCAAGAATGGACTCTTGAAAAATTTGTTATGTGTTAGAAAATTTGCTCTATGTAGTTTCTCCTAATTCCTGGACGCATTATGAGATTAAAAAAAATAGAATTACACAACCATAAAATTAAAGAAAAATTAAGAGATAAATAAAGAAACCTAAGAAAATAAAATAAAATAAACACCCTATGTTATGCTCTTATGTAGATTTAATGGCTAATTTAATGGGGTCAAATGAATAAATAAAGAAAGAAAACAAAGAAAAATAAATATCAAAAGCTTGTTGTTAATGGACTATCTGAAAAAATAGAAACATGTTAGTGACTTAATCAATGAAATAAAAAGTTAGAGGGCTGAAGAGAAGTTCTACCCAGAAGAGTTGATGATCGAATCGGATCTGGACGAGAACGGGTCGGGATGGAGGAACCGGGTCTGGTTTCGATTCTTTCCTCTCTGGCGACGTCTGGGCGAAATAGGGCGACTGGGCTTCGACGGCGCAGGCTATAGCGGCTCCCGGGAGGGGAGTATGGTGGCCGGCAGCACCGAAGACGGTGGGACGGAGGAGGACGATGATGGTGGGGCTTGGAGCGAACATGAGCGGGTGAGGGAGGCTTCCGGAGATGGCGGCGCGAGGTCAGACGGCGAAAGGGGAAGCAATGAGGCGGCGGCAGCGTGACATAGCAGAGGGAAGCTGAAGTGTCGTCGGGTGGAGAGGGAAGGTGAAGCGTTGGGTATGCTGAAGCGTCGGCTGGGAGAGGGAGACGGGTGGCGACGCAAGGAGGAAAAACTTTAGGATTCTGGGAAAGGTGGCGAGAAACTAGGATACTTGGGCTGCAGTTTCTCTTTTTTTTTTTTTTTTCACCAGAAGCTTAGGGCTTCGAATTTTCTCCCTTTCTGCTCTCAAATGTGACTTATATTTATACTAGATGAGGTTTAAAATATGATTAACAAGGTTTTGAGAGTTTAAACTTCATCCAAATCAGACTTGAAGAAGTTTAAGTCAATTAGGATATAATCTGGTGAAATTACTAGTTTAAGTCCAACAAAACTCTCAAGATGCTGAGTTAGCCCCATATTCTATGAGAATTCCAATTTGACTCAAAACTTCCAGGATTTGTCAGATTAGTCCAAAAGTTTCCAAAAATAACCAGATTTTCCTAAAATTTCATAAAATCGCCAGATTTAGTCGAAACTCTCTAAAATTGACAGATTTGCCACAAACTTTCCAATTTTGCCTAAAACCTTTAAAAACCCTCAATTTCCACCCAATTTTTTCCTTTTGCCTAAATTGACCTAGCAAAACTTTCAGGACTCTAAATTAGTATCAAAACTAAACAATGTAACCTAAATGTGACAAAACCAACTAACTTTAAAATGACAAAAATGACCTAAATATCATAACAATCGACTAAATTGCCCTTAAAAATGAAAATGTCCTCTAAACTAATTTTCTTAACCTAAAAACTTAAAAAAAGTCAATGCCACGACAGACAAAATTGGGTGTCAACACATATGGTGCATATTATGATACATTATATTAGATAATATATTATATATTATGATACAATATGATACATATAATACATAAATATATTACAAACATATATATAAAATTATAATACATATGATACATTTATATTAGAAGATATACTATACATTATGATACATTATAATATATGATCTATTATATCATGATACGTTATATGTTATTATAATATAAAAAGATACATTATATTATACATACACATATGATATATTAATATAATATGATACATACATACATTTATATTATAAAATGTTAATAATAATAATAATAATAATAATAATAATAATAATATTATTCATTATTATTATTATTATTATACCAAGTTTCTATTAATTGGATTTAATCAGAAAAGGGTAGTCTATATTGAAATTAAAATAATAAAATGCAAACCAAGTAACACTACTAAAAAACATGCATTGAATAAATATATTTTTACAATTTTAAAAAGTAAAGTAGTATTTTTTAAAATATTTTGTTATAATTTGGGCTGTTCTTCCGCTCCCTCCCTCGTTCCCATCTTCCTCGACCCTAACCCTCCTCGCCATTGGGCCTAGCCCCCAAATCTATTCAAAGCCACTCGCTGTTCGTGTCGGTAGACCTTCGTCTCCTCCGTCATGGCTGCTAGCCTCGATCTCCTCGCTCGTCATCGATCGACGGCCTCATGCGCCGATTGCCTCAAACTGCCTTGGGCGCACGCGCTGATCACCTCAGTTCGCCTTGATTTCCTCTCTCTCCTCGCTCATCGCCAATCGACGTCCTCACTCCCGGCACGCCTCGGTCTGCCTCGGTTGTCATCGACCAATGTCTCTTCACTCCTTCATCCTTGCTCACCCACTGCCATTTGTTTTCTCGGACTCTCTAGATCTAATTGTAGATTGTTGTGGTTATTGTGTAGATCGCATGAATGTGAAATTTTTTGATGTTCTATAGATATGATGAATCTGGAAATTGCTCAATGAATCTGATTCTATGAATGATTTAGTTAATTTTTTGTCATTTTGGATTTTGTAATTGCGTAAATAGAAAATACAATTTTTTTTAATTTCTTTGAATTTTTTGATATTTTTGATTTTGAGAATTTTTAGTAAATCGAAAACATAATTTTCTGAGATTTGTGAATTTTGTAAGTTTGGTAAATCTTTTGATTTTTTGGACTTTTTGAATTTTTAGTAAATGGAAAACATAATTTTAGTATATTTCTTGTAATAATATAAATTATAATATAAAATATAATTTTAGCAATATATAAAATATAGTATTGGTAATATATAAAATTTTAGTATATTTTTTTGTAATAACATATATTATAATTTTTAATATAAAATTTAAAATATATTTTTATTAAATAATATAAAATATAATTTTATTAATATATAAAATAAATTTTTAGTAATTTTTTTAAAAAATAAATGACAGTTCCAACGGCTTAGCACTGGAAACTACTTTAATTTTTTAAAAATTTTAAGAGAATTATCAATGAGTTTACACATTGGAAATATTACCAATGGTCAAACATGTTGGTATGTAGCAAAGACCTAAACCGTTGGTAATTTAGTAATGGTTAAATGCATTGATAGATATTAACAGTCTAACACATTGGTAAAAGTTAAATCGTTTGTAAAAAACATATGAACTTAAGCCGTTAGTAATTTTTATCGGCGATTTTTCCAATGGCTATATATTGGAAATTACCAATGGCTTAGTATTCAGCCATTGATAAAATTTTTTTGAATCCATTAATTACCAATGGATCTCTACCAACGGTCTTGTGTTGGAAATTTTAAAATTACCAATGCGAGACTATTGGTAATGGCCATTGGTAGGAGCCCATTTTTTAGCTGTGAAATTCATCGCAATAATTACTATTTTTATTCTAAAAGAATTGGAGACTTTTTATATTGAATATATAATATTTTTGCAATCAATTTATTGTATTACTCTCTTTAACATTCATTCAAAAATTACTATTCTGTCCACAATTCTTTAAAAAGTATCAGTTTAGTCCTTTTATTATTTATAAATTTTCAGTTTTGCCCTCCTTTTTTTAGAGAGTTGCAATTTGCAAAGTGACTCCTGAATCTTGATAAAATTTTTAAGTGAATTAAATTTTGAAAAAGTCACAACTTAGCCACTGACATTTTCATGAGATAAAAAATGGGAAAAAAAATAAAAAGTATAAAAAATTACGCAATATTACAACAAAATGGAGATGGACAGAGTATACTGCACGACTACGCTATATGTAAGCTACATGTAATATGTTTTCCTTTTCCTTTGTCTTTTGTAATGATAGAAAAATACAATTCATATTAGAAACAAGCAAAAATCGACAACTTCGGTGGTTAATTAATGTATCCTGAACAAGTCTTACCAAATCAGTTTTCAAATACTAAAAGCTAATCTAATATGTGCTCTATTTTATAGTCTGTGAACCAATAAAGATTATGCTTCTATAGAGTGAGTCGAATCAGAATTCTAACGGAACAGGACAAAATACTCATCTTATAAGTATCAGGCTAAGTCTAATGTAAATAAACATAGTAACATGCCCTATCAGAGCTTTAATCAAGTCCACTCCACTCAGGTGGATTTTATTGTTGATCTACCAGTGATAATACAAAGTAAGTTGAATAAATGTTTATCATTTTAAATACTAGAGTCCCGCCATTACTAATTGAACTTTAAATTACTGCATTCCAAAATTTGAAAAAATAATAATAGGGCCCCCAAGTTTTTAGAATTTACAATCTGAGCCTTACATTTTGAAAACTATTCAATATAGTACCCAGTTATGTGAAAAATATAAATTGATGCCTAATTTTTGATAAAATTTTCATATAAGTCACTAAAGTTTGAACACAAGTCAGTTTAGTCATTGGAGATAACGGCCATTAACTGCCGCATTAGAATTTTTCATCAGAAACAAAAGTATTTCTGGAATGGTGAGTGAAGCCTATATATGTCTGCATCTTGGAAACTTCTCCCTCCGCTCCTATATAATATATTGCTGGAATGTGGAAATAAAGGCAACGCGATTTCGAGCAAACCCGAGTTGGCGCGCGGTGCAAGGCCTTAGCTAGTTGATAGTGAAGTTAAAAAGTTCATGTGATTTTTAAGTCAAATTAAAAGAGACGTGTGGGGAGTTCATGACACCCATGCTTACGTCCTAAGAAGCCAAAGCGTCATATCTTACCAAATTTCTTGGACTACCAGCCGATAATTGTTGCCTTCCCATCATTTTCATAATTCTTAATCAGTATTTCTTACAAAGATTCCAACTTATGAGAATTTTTTGTTATAAATCTTTTGATTATAAATCTTCAACTCAGATCTTTTGATTATGATGAATCATCATATATGTTCCCTGAATCATATATATATATATAACTGTAGATTTTGAAAAAATTAAAGGAAAATGTATATAATATATTTTCAAAATATGAAGAGGCAACTATAATTGGTTGGATAAAATATTGTGGACTTTTTAGTAATTGTTCATTCTTAATACATTATATGAGTATACCAAATCTAACGGGGCAGATATAGGGTCAAACACAAAGGTCTGAGCCTTTATATGTCCTTAAAATTAGGACTACTTACTCCGTTCCAAAACTACCATAAAATATTTTATTTTGGCAGCTCTAAATCATTAAAATTTTCACACTTGGTAAATTACTCTACCATACCATCTGTCAAACTGTTATTTTAATATTTATTTTTTTATTTTTTTTATTTATGAATAAAAATAAAAAAATACAAATTTTTTCCAGTTCTTTAATTTCCATAATAAACGAAATAATTTAATAAATTTAGAGCAAATGAAGTATAATTTAGAAAAGTAGCCGTATAGCAGATATTCTCGTACCGATTAACGAACTTCATGTGGGTGTCGCTGTCACGCGCTACACAATGTGGGCGTCGCCTTTGACTGATGAAAGCTGAAGACTAATTAATGTTTGTTGACCCTCGTTCGCTCCTCCAACTCATCATCTTCGTCGTCTATATATACCCCCACCTCACCAGTACCTGAAACATCAATTTTCCCACCGAAACAGAAGCAACCAAAACTCACCAACGTCAACATGCCGAGAAAAGGGATGATAAGCCTCTTCTTCCACTACAAGCCGCCGCCATCTCCGTCTCCCTCGGCGGACGACACCTCTTCCTCATCAACACTTCGCCCCGCGGTCTCGCCTTGCAACATCGACCTGATCATCGAAACCGCCTCCCTCATCATCGAGAAATGGGATCCCGAAGCAACCACCGTCGCTAAGGTCACCTCTCTGTTCCACGAGAGCAAACGCGAAGCGCTGCAGTTCATAAAATCAGTCAACAATCTCCACAAGGCGATGGTTCTGTTGATCGCCGAAGATCCCTCTTCCTACAAGCTCGTCCGTGCTCAGAAGCTGATGCAGATCGCCATGAACAGGCTAAAGAAAGAGTTCTATCAGATCCTGACCATGAATCGAGCGTACCTCGATCCTGAATCCGTGTCCGCCAGATCCTCACTTGCCTCCACCAGATCCAGCACCTCATCGTTCGACGACGGCGAGGAATCGCAGGACGAAGGGGTCGGCGCTTCCATCGCCGAGGTCGAGGATGCCTCCTCGGCCGCGATGGTGGACCTCAAAAAGATAGCTGACTGTATGATCGCCAATGGATACGCCAAAGAGTGTGTGAGCATTTACAGGATGATTCGGAAGTCGATCATCGACGAAGCAATTTTCCGGCTCGGCGTTGAGAGAATTAGCTCGTCGCAAGCGAGCAAGATGGACTGGGAGGTTCTTGATATGAAAATCAAAAAATGGTTAAACGCCGTTAATATTTCTGTCAAGACGCTCTTCCACGGCGAGAAGATTCTCTCCGACCAAATCTTTGCTACGTCGGCCTCCACTAGAGAGTCGAGTTTCGCTCACATTTCTCGAGATGGAGCGGCGATTTTGTTCGGATTCCCGGAGATAGTCTCGAAAATTAAGAAAAAACTGCCACAGAAGAAAATTTTCCGTGTCCTCGACATGTACGCGGTCTTGTCGGAGAACTGGCGGGAGATGGAGTCGATCTTCTCGTCCGAATCCACCACCTCTATTCGCTTGCAAGCTCTCAACTCGCTGGCCCAACTCAGTGAGTATGCCCGCCTCTCGCTGTCCGAGTTCGAGAACAGCCTTCAGAAAGACTCGTCAAAGGCGCTACCATCTGGCGGCGGTGTGCATCCATTGACGCTCAACACGATGAATTACATTTCTCTCCTCGCCGACTACAGTTACATCCTCTCCAACTGGACGCCGCCGGAGATATCACCGTTGCCGAAATCTGACTTTGACAGTACTTTACTCGACGACTCTTCAGCGCCGGCGTTTTCCCGTCAACTGGCGTGGCTGATTCTGATTCTTCTGTGCAACCTGGACGGGAAAGCGAAACACTACAAAGACGTCGCCGTTTCGTATCTATTTCTGGCCAACAATCTTCAACACGTGATTTCGAAAGTCCGTTCGTCGAACCTTCGGTATTTGCTGGGCAGCGACTGGATCTCCAAGCACGAAGCGAAAGTCAAACAATTCGCAGGGAACTACGTGAGAATCGCTTGGGGTCAGGTTGTTGCATCGCTGCCGGAGACTCCATTACAAGCGATGACTCCGGCAACGGCAAATGAGGCCGTTAGGAGATTCTGCTCCAGCTTCGAGGAAACGTACCGGAAACAGAGGCCATACATCGTGCCGGACGGTGAATTGCGAGACGAGATAAAGGTTTCGATCTTGAGAAAGATCCTGCCCACGTACCGGGAGGTCTATGATTCGCAGAAACTGAAGGCTGAAGGGGACAGCAATTCGGTGTCCATTGTTCGATTTACCCCTGAAGATGTGGGGAATTACTTGTCGGACTTGTTCTTCGGGACGAATACTAGTTCGGGAACCTCGTCGGAGTCGCCTTCCTCGTCGTCGTATCGCCGTCGACGGCTCTGGTCTCCGAAGAGATTTCAAGCGTCATTTTACACGTCCCGATTATCGCAAATTTCATCTCCTAGTTCCTGGGGGGTTATGAAGTATACAGAGAGTGTACAAAGAAGTCGATTTTTAGACTTCAATGGACGGTCGTGAATATGACACGTTTCGTTTTACCAAATTGGTGCAGAACAATCGAGTTTAAATTAACTAATGCGTACACTCAAGTAAGATAATTTGGGGATTTCTTAAGTACGCACCAGTACGCGTTAATGCAAAATGATGATATTTTAACTGTAAATTTTTTACAAAAGAATTACAATTAATAAAACGATCATATACATCACTTAATTTGTAAGGATATTTTTTTAAAAAAAATCCTTAATATTTTTATAATTTTGCAATACAACTCATTCAGCGTTTGTTGCTATGTTTAACCTGAAACAATTCCATGTTTGAATATATCTTCACCTGATTAAGAGTTTTATTAGACACATTAATTACGGAAATATACATCATTAATTGGACACTGTATTTATTACTATTAGACACCATATTTATCTTTGCTAATATAAGTATTTCTTATTTCATATAACACATTTATCTTTGACACCACTTTAGATAGATGTAAACATTAATTATCTAGATTTAAACACTTACGCCCCCCCCCCCCGGGGTGCTATTTTATACTAGACATGAGCTAAATAAGAAATAGACACAATAAATTAGAACTAGACATTTTTATAGACCAGAAGTGGACATATATACATTAAAACTAGACACCGACATTTATCTAATAAACATTTATATACTAGAATCAACTATAGACGTAGACACATACATCCAACAAAGTAGACACCGGACTTGAAAATACATTAGTTATCAATTACGACATATCAATCATAGAAAAATATTGATTTGAATAATTAGAACAATTTTTTTTGTTTTCTTTTACATAATATGAAATGAAATAAGAAAAATTGTGAATTATGCTATGTCAAGGTGTTCGGATATAAGTTCCTAATGTTTAGTTCTAATTAAGTTTATGGTGTTTAATTCTATATATGAGATGCCTAGCTCTTTATATGCAGTGTCCAAATCTATGCTTCTAATGTTCATTTCTGTGAATGAGATGTCTTGTTATGCGTATAATATGTCCAATTATATTTACATCATGCCCCCATTAAATAACGAATCATTTCACATTATGATTGCCGCAAGAAATGCTAACTGATTTAGATTATGAAAAATGAGAAATAAAAAAACATCACATGATTTTCTAACATAAATACCCTTAAAAATCCATGATTGTCTTCTAATTAAAAATAAAATTTGAATAAAAAAACTATATTATCTGTTCCACTTATAAATGACACATATATATATTTAAACACTAGAAGTAGATATTCGAACAAAAAACAGACACTCTCAACCCAATATCAAATACTCTCAAACAGTTACTTTCAATCTATTGCTAACAATGGCATTACCGAAAGTTATACTTCGTGAGCACCATTAAAAAAAAGTAGTACGTTATATAACTACTATACGAAGTTAGATATTATACTCTAGATTTATTCTGACTTATATGAAAAGTTTGGTTTGATCGATATTTTTTTTCTTCATTTGGTATCGTAGGAACGAATAAGTTTTTTATGACCAATTTTATGTTCCTATTATATATCTCTTAGAGTCTTATACTGTTGTTGGTTTATAAAGTGCTGTTTGACCCAATTTTAATTGAAATGAAGCTTCTTTTATTAATTTTTTTTTTTGAACCATTGAGTAGTCATTACATCCCTTACATGTTCACCTCAAGAATTCATACCCACGAAAATGAATTATAAATTTATTTATATCCTAAATTATACTTGTTCACCCCCAAGAATTCGTACCATTGATGTAATAATTTTTTACATGGAAATAAAAAAAAATTGAGATTTAGAATTAAACTAAAATTAATGTGTTATTTTATACAATAAACTTTTGGAATTAATAGATACGAAAACTCTATGGATAAATCATGTCATTACCAGAATTAGACAAATCATAGTGACCAATTTTTCCCTCGACATAGAAATATTTTTTCTTCAAAAAGCTATGTATAAGCATTGACACAAAGGACAAGATAAAATTTCAAGATCAATAGAGCAAATAGAAATACAATAAGTAGCAAACTTTAACATTGGCCTAATAAAGGCAAAAGAAAAAAAGAGAATAAAGACAAAAATGACAAACAGATAGAATCTATGGATTGAAATGAAAATGACCAATAGCTTAGGGATAAAATCAAGTTTAAGCAAAAAAAATGCAAAACGGATAAAATCTAAAGAAAGTCCTTACAATAATGGTTCGGATGCCTAACTGTACTAGCCGGTTCATCTCGATGTATATCACTACTCAAATGGTACCGAATCAACATGTATCATCTCGTCCTTTGTTTTGAAGTGTACCGGCGGTATACCTATCTCACCTCTCTTGCTGTCTCAAGAGATACACTGCTCACCACCAAAATTGCATAAAATGCTAAACTAGGGTTGGAGAGAGTCGAACTCCTCACCAATTTCTTTCTGCCTTATCAAGAGTAATTAATAATTCTATAATTAGGTTGGTTTAAAATGACTACCAACCACTCAATTTCAGCCCCACACATCCAACCTCCCGCTACTTTTCACATGGGGTAAAATCCACCGGGGGTCACCTAGCTTATTTTTTTGTCCTAAACGGGTACCTTACCTTCAAATTGTTCTACCGAGGTACCGTACCTCTTATCGCGTGTCCTATCTGGGTACTTTCCGTTGATTCCATCGTTAAGTCTCACGAAAATTGCTGACGTGGCATTAATTAATGCTACAATAAACTTAAAATAACAACTTTGGACCCTAAACTTTTCCAACCACTAATTCTAAACCTAAAATTTACAGATCTAACACCTAAATCACTATTTTTTGTTGGATCCACCTAAACCTAACGACAAAAGCCTTTTCATCATCAGCGGTCACCAGCGATGTGGAAATAGGTATAGCTCTTGATGGTCAGCGGCGTGTCAGAGTCGCCATAGCCGCGGAGGTCGGAGGTCGGGAGCGATGGGATGGACGGTGAAAGGAGGACGAATCGGAGGACCGGGAAGACACTGTAGACGATGAATCGAAAGCTGCGGAGGACAAATTGAAGGCTGCTGCGGAGGACAGGGAGGACGAAGTAGAGGTCGAAGGCGCTTGGGATGGTGGGCAACGGAGGAAGGTTCTTACTCGTCGACGAAAATGCTGACTGGCCATGGGTACGCCGTCTCTTCCCTCTTATCATATCTGAGAATCAAAACAGGAGGAAATCAAATCCCAGAGACAAAATTCCAGTTCAAAACAACATGAAATCAAATCAGAAGAAACAAAACCAAAACAAGAAGAAATCAAAATTTAAAGAAATCAAAACAAGTGGAAGAAATGAAATCCCATAATCAAAACAAGCAAAAGAAATGAAATCAAAACAAGACGATATCAAATCGAAATCAAAATGAAATCAAAACAAGATGAAATCAAATAAGAAGAAACTAAGCGACTCCGTTTGTCGCCACCCAAGGTCACCTTGCCTATTGCCGAGCCCATCATGTGCCACTTCGCCAATCGTCGGTAACCGCGAAGCCATCGCCGGCAGTAAATCCCCTGTCGATTCCTTTTGAAGTCAAGCGCAGAAATTTCCAATTCCGATAAGATCGTTGAGCCCATCGCCAAGCCGATCACCTCGCCATTTGGTCGCCACCAAAGATAGGCAAGCCCATCACCTTTTCACTATTTACGCCCACCCACAAACCCTCGTCCCTCCGGTGATCCAACTCTTCCCTTACCAGCCCGGTGGCCATCACAAATTGCCGACTCTGCCTGGATCATGCTGCAGAATCGCCGAGGCTGCCTCGTTCTCGAGGACAAGTGTTTGCGGCGCACAACAAGAAGGCATAGCTTGGATGGTTAAGCCGAAAATGGGTATGAATGCTTTGGAAATGAGGGTGGAGAAGAGAAGCTACAAAAAGAAGAAACGATGAAGGTGAGAAGAGGTGGGTGAGGTGATTCGACGAGGAACAGCAAGGGCGAGAGTTAGGGTGAAGGAGTAGAGTGGGAGGGATGAAAGTTGGGGGGCAAGGTTATAAAAAAGTTGTTATTTTAAGTTTATTGTAGCATTAATTAATGCCACGTCAGCAATTTCCGTGAGACTTAACGATGGAATCAACGGAAAGTACCTAGATAGTACACGCGATAAGAGGTAAGGTACCTCGGTAGGACAATTTGAAGGTAAGGTACCCGTTTAGGACAAAAAAATAAGCTAGGTGACCCCCGGTGGATTTTACCCTTTTCACATGCAAATGATTCCTTTTCATGATAATGTTTTTCAGTAGTCGCTTTACACCATAATTGTTTGTTGTTTCACACATAATTAATTTGTATTTTTTTAAAAAAATCTCACAAATTTTTTAACCAATAAAAAATTACTACATTTTCTAAGGAATCAATTGTAAATAATTAAATTTTATTTCTCACACATGTTTAACTATTTGATTCCTTTTATTTTTCTATATGTTTTTTTATAATTCATCTCTATACCTTTTTTTTTCTTAGAACTCTAATTTTTTTTTATTTATTGAACTAATGAATTAAAATATTAAAATGAAGAGTTGATTGGTTATGCTTTTTAATGCCTTTTTTATATGTTGATAACTTGTTGTTAAAATATTGGATATATATAGACACACACACAATATCAATATTGTACCGTATCATTAAAAAAATGGTACATTGTCTATATGAAATTTAAAATTTTGCTTACTATAATTTTTTTTACAGCTACAATCACCAAACTTTTAGACATAGTTATTAAAAACACATTTTGAATTATAAAAACGTACATTTTTACGACTCTATAGATGGAAACCGTGTTAAAACGCAGTAGAAACAGAAAATAAATAGAAACATGTAGAAACGCGATTCTAGTCGTAGAAACATAGAAACGTTAAGATTTTAAAGCTCTACCTTATTGAGTTAATTGGGTTAAAAAGTAAATAGAGCTAAAAATCTTCCACATTTTTTTACCCAGGTTGCCAAATCCAAAAAAATTACCAAACCCAAGGTGACTCATCTGCCATTCCCTTTTGTTTTTATTTTGGCTTGATTTTTCATCTGTTGTAGCTGTTTTTTATATTCTGTCATTCATCTTCCAAATCTCTTTTCAATCTCACCAACACTAAGTAGTGGCAATGCATAAATGCTTGATTGTGAAATTTGGTTTCCTTAGTTGTATGTTCATGCATGAATGACAATATGACTTTGTTTATGGTGAAATGTTACCTTTGTACGGATATTAAAGAATCTCATTGTCATTGTGTGAATGATCATGCACTACATCCTGTTTAATATACACTCGATTTTTGTATTATTAGTCTGTAAAATTAAACATTCAGAAAATAATATGCAAAAGATTAGCACATTTTTTTTATTTCCAAATATTATTTTAGAAATGTATAATATTATTTTATGAAAGTATAAATTGCAAAAAGTCAATGCCACGTCAGTCGCTCTTTTCGCCTTATCACTTCTCTTATCTTCGCTTCCGTCTTCACCAAAACAAAAAAAAGAGTCAATGCTTCTTAGTTCTCTTATACCTGCTTCTCAATATTAAAAAAAAATAAAATGGTCGTTGATAGCGAGAAGGGATGCGCTTATCTGTTACTATTAGTAATCTTATCTGTTACAAGAGATTTCCTGTTAGCTCTTATCTAGTAGTAATCCTTCTAATAACCTATGTCACTCATAGGGGTCTAGAAAATAGGCAACTCCTTCTCACTCCCAAGCAATTTTTATTATTGATGGAGTTTGGCATAGAAAATCAGGCCTCAGGGCGGTTACCTGGTTGTGGGAGCCAAACTCTCCACCCAGAATGCAACAAGGGACTATGTAACAGATTCCCTCTTCAGCATTAGAAGCAGGATTATAATGTTTAGGGCTGTTAATACAACATTAACTTTCTCTTTGGGAAGTGTTATAATCTTATCTAATTGCTCACAGGTTCTCAATACTCTTCGAGGGTGGCATTTGCCAAATCCAGAGTTGGTAAGTTTAGCAGACCAGATTGTCTCTCTAATGAAGAGGTTTGATCACTGCTCAATGGTTATAATTTCACAGTATGTATTTCCCCAGCGTATGATATTGCAGCTTCCTTTTGACCTTTACTCATATTTTTTTATTCTGGGTATAAAAAACAAGTATTGAAAAAAAGGTCGATGCCACATTATGATCCATTTCCCCTGATCACTTCTCTTTATCTCTGTTCTGCCTTAAAAAAGACAAAAGAAAAAAGTCAATGGCACGGGAACATAAAACAAACCTTTTTTTTTTTTATTATTTATCTCTGACTGGCCATTCTCCAGTCGAAGAAACAAAACATAACGCGAGAACAGGTAGTTGCAATAACTAGTAAAAAATCAGAACACAGGAATTAATATAAAATCTCATACTTCAATCCAATTACCTTAGGCATGAAGTCTTTTACAGCTATGAACCAGGCAAGAAATATAGATGGCAGCTGGTTCTGAAACTGGCTAATTACACACGTGGTGGTTTAATTAATTGTAGTTGATTTGTTGGTCCAAATTGAGACCACCAGCCAAGCCGCTTCTGGTTAACTTCCCGCCGATTGCTAGCCTCGACATGAGGTGTAAAAACGCGGCTAATTGCGCGTGCATGTAACAAGTCTTTGCCCTTTCTTCTAGAATCATATATACATATAAACGCTTAAACGCTTGAAGAATAGTTATCGAGTCTATTCTATTGAGCTTTTCCAACCAAACCTGAACATAAATTACGGTAGCATTTCCTATTTAGTTTGAATTCAGGTGATATCAATAACTTTTTGGGCCAAGCTCCAGCCCACTTGGCCTAATCAATTTGTAGCCCACATACATTAAATATAATTTATTTTGCACTTTTTATATGTATTATACTATTTTCATCATAATCTCTATAATACAAGTAAAATACACATGAGAAGCAATATCTTTTATATGAAAACACATAAAAATTGAATATATAAAAAATAAATATTATTTAGTTAAAAACTATATATTTATATCTTTATTAATTCAACTTTACAATAATTTGAAATCTTACACTAATTTGAAACCTTACACTATGATAAAACTGAAAAACAATTTGATAACCAAACTATGTATGGCGGGGCATGCGCCTGAGAAGTTGTCTATCAACCTCCGAGTAAGGTCTTTAATTTTGCGCTAAATTTCTTGTAATATGTTCGTTTATTGTGATTATAAGATACGCGGCATAACAAATTGTCATTTTTGCAGTATACCTTATTTTACATATTAATGCGCTTTTGTTTATGTTTTTTTCACAATGTATATAACATGTCATGTACTATTATTGACCTCACAAAAATATATTATAATATTATTTTAAGATCAAATACATTAAATATAATTTCTTTTTTACCTTTTTTATGTATTTACTATTTTACTCATAAATTATTTAATATAAATAAAATATACATGAGAAACAATATTTTTTATGAAAACACGTAAAAATGGAATATATAAAACCATGTGAATAATATTCAGAAAAAAAATAAATTTTTGTATGTTTATTTATTCAAACTTTACATTAATTTGAAATTGTACACTATTTTGAAAACTTACACTATGATAAAAGTGAAAAACAATTTGATAACCAAACTATGTATTGCGTGGCACGGGCCTGAGAAGGCGTCTATCAACCTCCGAGCGAGGCCCTTTAATTTCGCCCAAACTTTCTCGTAATATTTCGTTTATTGTGGTTTTCACAAATTATCATTTTTGTGGTATACCTTATTTCGCATACCCATCCATTTTTGTGTATATTTTTTTAATTTACCACTGTATATTGTGTGGTACGTGTTGAAATAAATGAATGAGATGATTCTTTCTATTTTACATCAAAATACCATAAAATAATAAAGTATAATTAATAGACATATTTTACATAAATACTAATTTTATTTGTTTATTTACAAATAAAATTTAATATGTAAATGATTTTTTTAATCATGTATTAAAAAAAACTAAACTAAAAGAACATGATTATCTTAGAGCACTCTATTAGTCAATTTTCATTCTGTTTAAAAAATATATATACCTAAAAATGGGGAAAAAAATATATCAGTTGTAAACATAAAAAAATGAGAAACTTACAATTACCCCCTTGAGATTGTTCTAATCAACACTTCAACCCCTTATTTTTAAAAAGGGTAAAATCTATATTTAGTCCATTAACTTTAAGGGTAGTCCTAATGTGGTTCCTTAACTCAAAAAATGATTATTAAAGTCTCTTAACTCAACTAAAGTGTCCTATTTTAGTCATTGCTGTCAATTTTACCGTTATTTCGGATGGAAATTGTCTATGTGGCACCCTTACTGCCATGTGTCAGTCCATTTTATTACAATAAGTGACTAAACTGAAAGAACAACAAATTTTAGACTAAAATGATACAAACACATAATCTTAAAGTCCTAAGACATGGTTTAACCAATTATCTTCTTCTCTAGACCTTTTCCATTGATACAACACCATCGAACTTCGCCTCTCCATCTCTCCGTCTCCCCATCTCCCCATCTACCCATCAACCCGTCTTCGTCTACCTAATCACTGCCACACTTGTCCTCTTTCTTCACCAATTAGACTCACCACCATCTCATCGCTGCCCACACCGATGACCCCAGTTCTTCTGTTTCACCGCTGCCCTTCGACACCGATTACGCTCGGCCAACACCTCATCGCCACCCACGCCAATTACTGTCGCTCCCTTCGCCTTACTAGCTCCGGCTTCTGGACCTTCAGTGCTCTCGATTACTACGCACGACACACTGTTGTTCAAACTTGTTCTAGAGTCGGACAAATCCGGCCCTTGTCTTCTGGTTTTTTGCTCGATTTTGATTCCAATGAAGGTTGAAAGGGAGAGAAAATATAGGGAGCAAGAATAATGTTAAGGTAGCAAGCATGATTTGAGTTCGAGAGGGGCGGTAGTGGCAATTGAATTGGAGAGGGGCGGCGATGTTCAAATCAGAGATTGGGGAAGATTGAGTTAACTATATATCCTTTTAGGTCCTTAAAATTACTTTTTATGCCAATTTTAGGTTGAACTTTATTGTTCTTCTAATCTAGTCACTTTTTATCATAAAAGAGACTGCCATGTGGCAATATACGTGCCACATAGGCAATTTTCATTCAAAATAACAGTAGAAATAACTGTAGGGACCAAAATAAAACACTTAAGTTGAGTTAGGGGACTTTAATAGTCACTTTTTGAGTTAAGGGGCCACATTAGGATAACCTTTAAAGTTATAGGACTAAATATGGATTGTACTTTTTTTAAAAACCTATACGTTAGCCTTTATTTTTTTTACATTGTCTGGTAACAACTTCTAAAACCTTAATCTAAATTATATGATAGTCATTTTCCAATAATTTCAATCCCTCCAATTTTTTTTTATAGTTAACAGACATTATAAATTATTAGTTTTATCTCTCTATAAATGCATTTTCCTCCTTTTAAATGCATATCAAAATTTTTAAAAGGTTTATTACTTGTGTAAAAAATATAAAAAATTTTGAAATTATTGAAATGTAGTTACCAAATAATTTAAATTAGGATTTTAGAAGTTGGTGTTAGACATTGTAAAGGAAATAGTAAATAAAATGTATGTTTTTTAAAATAGGAGGCAAAGTGAAGGTTAGACTAAACCAATTAGCTTTTTATAATTTTTTCCCAAGAAAAAGAGGAAGAAAACTATAAATAAATTACATTCGTAGCCCATAACATTTTATTATTGTACTGTTTTGGACCTTATCCTACATTTTTTGAATAGGACATCCCTAACCCTCTGAAAATGTACAATTTTGGACATTTTGTAAATGAAAACCGTTAATATGAATGGAAAACACTATTGTGACATGCCAACATGCGCAATTCACCGTGGTAACACAATAATCTGCTGCTGGTGGTGACATGAAAGGAAAAAAAATACTAATAATAATAAAAAATAATAAAAATACTAAAAGAAAGAAAGACAAATGGAAAAAAAAAAAAAAAAAAAGGCCAAAGGCCCCAGACCTCTTTTCTCCTCCCTCCTTGGCGTCGGATCTGTCGATTCTTACCCGATACTCTCCTCCCTCCCCCTTGCTCGCTGCCGGATCTGTCAATTCAAGCCCTCATCGTTGATTCCTCTTCTTCCCTCATTGTCAATTGGTCTGCCATATTCGTCCAACGTCGATTCGACTCTTTTCTTCCCTCATTGTCTGATGCCGATTCGTCCTTCATTGTCCGATGTCGATTCGTCCCTCATTGTCTGACGCCGATTCGCTCAATTGTCTAATGCCCATTCGACCCTCTTCCTTCCGTGCCTAATCCAATTGGCCCCCAGATTAGTCCAATCGCCTAACGCTGAGAAGGGGGGATGAAGGAATTGGGCGGCCTAAGGTAGAGATGGGAGAGATGGGAGAGACAGTGGGACGGAGGGGATGAGAGAGATGGGCCAGACAGGGGAGGCAGCTGGCAGTGGAGGAAGGGATTGGTGGAGGTGGCAGACGGCCTGGAAGTGGCGGGGGATTGTTGGAGGTAGCGGGGGAGGGAGGAGGAAGGAGAGGTTTGGGTTTTGTTTTTTTATCCCTTATTTTTTGTTAGTTTTTATTTTTTTTAATTAATTTTTTTTTCCTTTTTACATCATCACTAGCGTGCCACAGTGACATTTTTCATCTACATTAACAGTTTTCGTCTATGAAATGTTCAAAATGGTACACTTTTAGGAGGTTAAGGAAGTTTTATGCAAAAAATGTAAAATATGATTTAAAATGGTACAATAATAAAATATTAGGGGTCATACGTAGGGATAACAATTGGGTGCGTCGGATCAGATTTAAGTTAGGTCATTTAGGTTCAGATTTAATTGAATTAGCATGAATTTGGGTTCCAGTCGAGTTCAAGTGAGATTATTTGGGTTTAGATTAAGTGAATTTCGAGTTTAGGTTAGGTTGAGTCGGGTTTTGTTTATGTTTGGTTCAATGCAAGTCTGGTCAATTTCAAGTCTTGAGTAATTTTAAGCTGCATTTCAGTTCAAATTTGGGTTGATCAATTGGATTTGTTTGGGTTATAAGTATATATGCTGAAATCATTTAATCAATTCAATTTGTTATTCAATTTTTTTAAAGTTTAAATTATATAATTTAATTTTTTATGTACTTAATTTACTTTAATTTTTATTTTCTTAGTATGTTAAATTAAAAAATTCATAAAAATTTTCTTAATAATGTTACGACAAATTTGCTATGATATCCATTAGTGACTAAAATGCAAAATCTCAAAAAAATTTGGGGTGGAAATGGAAAGATTTGAAAATTTTAGGAACTTATGTTGTAATTATTCTGGTGACAAAAATGAAAATTTTTAGAATTTAGGTACCTTATTGCACTATACTTAGAAGTTTAGGGACCATTGTTATAATTTGATAATTACCTACCAAGATCATCAAACTTACTAAATATGAAAGTTACTTATCTTAGAAGAACCAAAATATAAAACTTATTAAATATAAAAGTCTTTGGATATAAGAATTACTAAATATAGATATTCTTAAAGAGGAAAGTTACTCCATCCGTCCCATAAGTTTTGATATATTTGACTTTTTGTTGTATTTTGACTTAATTTTATTCACATTATTGTTTGTTAGAAAAAATAAAAAAAATATTTAGAAACTACGTATCTTGAATTATCATTCATATTATATATTAGAATGTTGAAAATGAAAAATCATAGATTAATTCTCAAAAACAAATGGAGCAAAACTTTTGGGACGGAGAGAGTATTAAATATGGAAGCCCTCAAATATAAAATTTATTAAATACGGAACGTAATAAAAGAGAAAGTAAGGTTTAGAGTAAAAGTAGAATTAATTATTAAGGTTTTGGATAAGGGAAAGAATAAGATTATGTGTATTTAAGGTTAAGGTTTAGGGTTAGGATTAAAGGCTTATGATTTAGGTTAAATTTAGGTTTATGGTAAGGTAAGGTTTCAATTAGGGTTTGGAGTTTGAGTTTAGGTATAGTGTTTACGGTTAGAATTGAGGGCTTATTATTTAGGTTAGGATAAGTGTTTAGGTTTTAGAGTTTTGGGTTTATGATTATGATAAATTAAATTCAAATTCAAAGATAAATAATTCAAGACTAATCCTGTATTTACCATTTCTGCTAATACAAGATAGGAATATTAGTAAAACGAGATAGGGCAAAAATGTTAATAGTAGTGGGAAAAAGAAACTAATAAAAAACTCAATTTTACTAGATATAAAAATACCTAATTCAAAACATTTGAAATTAATTGAACCAAATTTCAAATAAAGAAGAAACCATATTAATTAAATCAAATTTCAAATACCCCGCTTAAAACAACTATATTAAAATAATATAGTATTTGCCAATTGAAGTTTGTGCGGCAAACTTGAGATTTAAAACCCAAATAATCAATCTAAGTATCCAATAATTCAACAAATTTGTGCAAGATTACAAATAAAATAAAATAAAATGAAAAATTTTGTGTGGCAAATGTAGTTTTCCCTAAATAGATCAACTGTTTCTCAATCTGGATGAGTCAACATTCAAATTTAACTACTAGATAAGACTTAGTGTGTCTGTTACATGTTTCAAAAAAATATATAAGGAAATCCTTAAATTATTAAATTCCAAAAGACTCCTACATAAAACATATTATTTTGTTAATTTATTATTCAAAGATACCTAAATAAAAAAAAAATTATAGTATGTTAAAGTTTCTTAAATTGTATGGTCATAATTGATGTGTAATTTAGATAAATAAGCAATATATAAAAAATCATAAATTTTCAAATCTATGCCGACCGTATATTTATATTGATTTGTGTTAAAATTGAGTTATGACAGGTCTAGTAATCGAGTCATTTTGGGTTCAGGTCGAGTTAGTCTCAGGGTTGGGTCATTTTGGGTTCAAATCATTCTTGGTTCGGATATTTCAGGTTTGGGTAACTTGGATTTTGGTTTTTTTTAATATTTACTTCAATTAATTGAGTTTGAATTCCAATTGGGTTAGGCACAGTTGGGTTTGGGTCATTGATTTTTTTGTCAAATCTGGCCAAGTTGAACTTGGGTTCGGGTGAGTCGGTTTAGGTCATTGGGTTAAGTTAGATTTTACCATCATCTCAGGTCATGGGTGCAATTTATTAAAAAACTATTCTACACTATATATTGTTTGTTTTAGGGATAAATGATACTTATCGTCCTTGGACTAAGATTCATATTGCGAATTCATCCTATAATTATAAAATGTACATTATTCATTCTTTAACTATAAAATTGTTACAAAAATGTCTTTCCATTAGGTTGGACCGTTAAAAAGTAATAAAATTAGGGGAGAAAGTGCAACAGTTAATCCTAAATTAGGAAATTGTTTTACTTGAGTCCTAAAGTTTCGTTATTTTTTAATTTGCTTTTAAAACACTAAGTATTATTGTTTAGGTCACTAAACCCGCAGCACCTTCCTCCTTTTCCTTTGGTCTCCAACTTTCAGAGACGGCGGCTATGGTTACAAGGCGAAGCTGGCCGGATGAGTCGCTGCAGTGCCATCCAATGATCCTAGGATGGAGGTCAGTAGTAGCGTGAGGCCTTTAGTGACGGCGAAATCAGCGGCTGGATGAGGATGAAGGGCTAGCGGGTCATGACGCCTCCAACTGTATCGAGGCCAAGTGACGGAAGAGTCACGTCGAGGAGGAGTAGATCTTGGACCTTCTTGTTCCCTTTTACTGCTCAAGATGGCGGCCTTCATGGTGGCTCAGTCAGCCACTGCTTCGTTGGGGTTGATCAATTCGTAGAGATTGGACCTTCGGTATCAGGGTTGACCCACCGAAAAAGATCGACATCATGGATGGTGGATTTGTCCATTTTGGCGTCTCTCAGGCATTTCTCCACTGGTTCCATGCATTTTTTGAACAAATCTAGGTTTAGTTCTTCGAATCTGGCCCGGCTTATGGTGGAATAAACATTGATTCCTTTGTAGAACGAATCAATTCAATTATCATCTGTTAAAAGAAGTTTGTAACTTGCAAGACAAGAAGTGTTGTAGGAATACATCTTATTTCGAATGAAGTAGCTTGGCTTTATAGCCTTCACAGAAGTAATGGTACTGCAACAAATACGGCTAATATCTTGATAACTAAGAAAACAAACGAAGCTGGTGCTTATCTACTTATTCTAGAAAGTATGACTTATTTGTTGAGAAGATAACTTAAGAATCAAGCAAATCCTAACATCATTTGCTCCGTCTAAGAATGGGTCCAAAATCCAGAAACAGGAAAAAAAAAATAATTCCCCTTTATTTTGCACTCGACTTGATTGTCGTTTTTTTGGCTGAACAAGCGGTGAGCCCCGGTATGGTTTCATGGGTGGGACAGAGTGGCTGAAGGAGGGGTTGCGGGGGTTGTGGAAAGAAAAAGGAAGGACAGGTTTTTTTTATGTTGTTTTAGGACTCAAATAAAAAATTTTACTAAATTTAGGACTGACTATACACTTTTCCCACCATCAAATGCTCATTTTGTCCTGCATAATAGCACAATGAATCATGTAACATTTTCATAGTTAGAGTAAGGATGTTCGACCTTGATTATAAGCTTGATTTAAATAACCCATTTAAGTCATAAGAAAAAAAATACTCCCTCTATCTAAAAAATGTTATTCTTTTTAATATTCATAGCAATTAATCTATGATTTTTTTTAATTTATCATAAAAATATAAACTTTTTACATGAAAATGAAAATTTAAAAATTATAGTTTCTAAATATCATTTTTAATTTTTTTTTCAATTCATATTAATATAAATACATTCAAGTCAAACTTTAGTAAAAAAATGTAAAATAGACAACTAATATGAAATAGAGAGGGTAATACAGAATTTACATGATAAAAGCACATCCAAGCAAGTACATAATCAAGGGAATTCAACCAAGTTCAAGATAGTTATATAAAACTATAAACAACCAAGTTCTTGCAAAACATTAAATGCTAACAAATTATAATTCATAATCTCAAATGTTTAGTACTTTGCATCCACAGCTTGGGTAACTAGCTTCAAATGTTTAGCACTTCCCACTTCGAACCTGCAAATTATTTTAACAATCAAATACCTGTAAATCTCCGATACTTGCAATAGTGAGAATATAAGTCAATAAGCAAGTACAAAATGCTAATTTGTCTTCGTTTGTTGAGTACCCATACATTTTCAAATCTCCTTAACATTCACATGTAACTTAAGCTTTGAATGCAACAAAATATGTCATACACACCAAACTTCATAAGTACGTTCATAAGAGTTTGTTGAAGGATTTATGGAACTTGTTGCGTCAACCTTTGGAGTTTACTTGGACGCCTAGTACAAATTCATGAAATCAATTAGCTATATGAACTTAGGCCTAGTCACTTAGCTACAAATTCATGGAATCACTTCCAGCACTTACACCCATAAGGAAAAGCTGCATACACAATTTGACACCATAAAAAACACAAATAGTTCAATCCTCGTCTGAAGGTTAAAATTAAAATTTAAAAATTATACACTCAGAAGAGTGTGTTGTAGGATTGTTCTTTTTTTTTTTTTACTTGGGTTGCATCTTCATATAAGAATTATCATTATCATTGTAACATCTTCATGTTGCTAAATGAAATCTAAATATGAACTTAACACAACAAAAACATGTCTAACAATGCAAAGTTTAGATTGGTAGATTGATGACCACTACTTGCTTCACCCCTGAAAAATTATAAGAGTTGTAAATAGTTGAAACAAGTTAATCATAAATAAATAGGCCTTACATGTTTGTTTCTTCATATGGACTAATTCTAATTTCAATTTTTAATGTACAATCTTTCTTTCAATAATGGAATTTCTTTAAAAAAAGATCATAATCATTTTTTTCTTCTTAAAGAAAAAGGTTAAGAGAAAAATGTAGATATATAATGTCATTTACTTTAACATGGTGTATTGTATAAAAACATGTTAGAAAAATACAAAATCTGAAACATATAAGGCCAGTTTATTTGGATTTAGTTGGCCCAAATTAATGTGTTTTTACTAACTGGGTTTGGGTTAGTGTACAAACAACTAACTTGTACCCCCAAAATTACTTAAAATTACATCTTGCCCTGTCTTCACTCGGCCCTTGCTCCACTCTACCTCCACCCTGCTTCACCTTTGCCTCGCTTTTCCTCGTTGCTTAGCCTGTGTTCTTCAGTTGGTGTAGTGGATCAAGCACACTAGTTCAAGCACGGAGGTCCCAGGTGGTGCTCTGGCAAGATCTATCCCCCTCCAATTCCGTCCCCATCCCGAGACTCCAACTTGCTCATGCCGGCTGAATCCGTCTAAAAGAATCAGGCAAAAATGGGGTTGGATCCACTCATAGTCCCCAGCAAAATCCTCGGCCAAAGATGATTAAATCTAGCTTAGCCGATTTATTGCATCTAATTTGGTTCTTTATTTTATTTTTTTTCCTGACTTGTTCGTCCATATCTCTATCCAAAACACAAGGAAAAAGCTCCTCTGTTTCGATTTACTACTTTGACCATCGATATGTATTTCATGCTAATTTTGGAGCTAGCCAATTTGCCATCGGTGACAATTTGCCATAGCCGAACCTTATTCTTAATCAAATCAGTGTCTAATCGTTGAAGAAATATTCGGGCAAAAGGGTTACGATGTACTGGTGGAATTGGTGAAGGCAGTCGATTGACGCCGGTTGCGTGCATAGAGAAGTGTCTCATGACGAGGTTACAGCGGAGGAAACGATACTGGCACTTCTCAATCAGGATGGGTTTACTCAAGGGCAGATAAGGCACATAAAAAGAAAGACCCCACATCCACTTTGTTGGAACTTACAAAAACACGTTAGTAGGGTCGTAAAAAATTGAAACGAATTGGCAGATAATCATAATCTATTATATATACATATTCAACATGCCCAACTGAAGTAGCCACCAAGAAATACAACAACCTAACAAAAGACATATCAAGTATCAAATTTAAGCATATTCAAGAAAAATCAAGTATCAAATTCTAGCAAACACAGAGTTCACATGAGATGCATCAAGTGTCAAATTCAAGTAAAATCAACTATCAAATTCAAATAGCCAAACTGAAGCTAACCCTCATCCTTTTATTTTACACCCATAAGCAAAACTTGGAAGAAAAGTGGGTGGTCAATCTAAAACTTACCGTCTGTGACTTGCAGTGGCAGACTAGTTCGGTGCAAAGGGAAGACGATGCGATGGCAAACAGTGCGACGAGGAGAAGATGCGACAAGGAAAAGGCACAACAATGACAGATGGGTGGCGAAAAAGCTAGGTGGCGAGAGACGGCCAGGAACATGGCACACAACACAACGATGTGCTGTGACA
Organism: Aquilaria sinensis; assembly: GCA_005392925.1. Classification (NCBI taxonomy): domain Eukaryota; kingdom Viridiplantae; phylum Streptophyta; class Magnoliopsida; order Malvales; family Thymelaeaceae; genus Aquilaria; species Aquilaria sinensis. The sequence continues at coordinate 254,381 of SMDT01003106.1, read as the reverse complement.
AATGGAGAAGCTACTAATGTTGAGTCTCAGACTCTCAGTGTTTGATACATGAAGGCGAGGGTGAGGCAAGGATGAAGGAAGGGAATTAGGGATTTTAGCTGGATAGAATTAGGAATTAAAATTTTAGGTTTAGTATATGTTTTATTTTATTAAATAAATAATATTATATTAATATTATACTATGCTTGTTAGGCTCGATAAGAATTCAAGCCGAACATCACTGGGTTTGAGCTCGGTTCGTTAAGGGTTCAAATCTAAAATATGGCTCAAGTTCAAGCTCAAAGCTTGTTAGCTAGGCTCGATTCGAAACGAGAAAAACGAGCTCAAGCTCGAGCTCGAATAGTTTGATAAGGCTCAATTCATACCCTTAAGTTAGAGGATAAATAGTGTAATATTTTATAGTTTTAGTATGAATCCGCAATATGATTATTAGTTCAGGAATGATGGGTGTCATTTAACCTTTGTTTTACCGAACTTCTTAACGGTGTCTGTTTACCTAAAAAAATAATAACGCCCTTAAAGCAACTGCTGTATACAGTTTAATCGCGGTGGCTCCAGTGGTTGTTCCGGCCGCTCCCAGAAGCCAAAACAATTCTCCCTTTATCCCCATAGAGGAGAGGAGAGAGAAGGAGAAAGAAAATGTTCTTATTATATAATTTGTTTCTTTCTAATTTTCTCCAAATTCTCCAACTGGAGTGAGAAACAAGACCTCAACGCAATGATTCGTTAATTATCGTCTTGCCCAAATGGAGTCCGGCTCAGAAGAAGGTAGGACGCAATAGTTTCTTTTTTCCCCCTCCGTTTCTGGGTCCTAATTATTTGTTTGGTTCCTGGGCTGGGAAAATTTTACCCTAACACATTTGAAAAATGAAATGCTTTGGAGTAGCTCTCGTTTCACTCGTCTTTTTCTTGCAGTATACGTTTCCGATGAAATGGATTAACTTGATCTGTGTTAGCATCTAACGATAAATGAATTTAGTTGTATTGGGTTGATTTGGTAGCAATTTGATAGATTGTCTATTTCTCTGTGTGGAAAACATGATCGGTAATTATGAAGTAAGTAAGAGGGATCTGGAGATGGGGCTACGTCTGCCTCACAGGCCTGCTCAATTTCCTGAATCCTCACCGGTACCATCTCCAACCCCATTAACACCAAGAACTGCTTTAGTGTTTTCAAACTCCGGTAAAGCCCTCTTGGTTTCCTCTTCTGGGAAATCTCTGGTAGGTTCCAACTCTGGCAAAGCTCTCCTAGTTTCCCCTTCCGGAAAGAGTCTATTGGGTTCACATTCTGGAAAAGGGGACAGAAAGAAGTATGTGAAGCAGGTCACTGGCCACCACAATGACACCGAGCTTCACCTTGCAGCAACGCGAGGTGATGTTCTGACTGTGAGGCAGATTTTTGCTGAAATTGATGCTGCCATGACGGGGACAGCAGAATTTGATGCTGAGGTTAGCTTTTGGTGGCAATTTGTTTTGCATATTTAATTCATAATGTATGTTGCTAAAGTGACATCTTGTTATCTGTTGTTCTTATCTTGGACTAACTCTTTGTTGGGGAAGGTAGAGGAGATAAAGTTGGCATTGGTGAACGAGGTGAATGAGTTGGGGGAGACAGCATTCTCGATTGCAGCTAGGGATGGGCATTTGGATGTAGTGGAGGAGCTATTGAAGCACACAACAAAGGAAGGACTTACTTTAAAAAATAAATTTGGCTTTGATCCACTCCATATTGCTGCGAATCAAGGTCATGCAGGTAATATGACTAGCAAAACAAAATATGTCTTGGTAGAGGAAAAATACAAGTTTAAATATTGGTATTGAACTTAGAACTACTTGTTGCTGTCATTAAAGATTGATTTTTCTTCAGAACAAATTATGAAAAAGGTTTCTCTTCTCTCATGTTGCTCTCTATCTGACAAAATGGTGAATAACTCAGTTTTATGCTTGGAAATGCGTTTCTTTATTCCTGTCTGAAGCCTATCCATGTTCTTACACTTTCTGCTTCTGTCCTGCTCACTTCTTTTCATACATTTGAGAAGATCACTTTCTGAAATTTTAGGTTTTGTCTGTTGAATAGCTGTTTTTTTGCAGCCATTGTCAATTTGCTTCTGGAACATGACCCAGGGCTGAGCAAAACAGTTGGCCAGTCAAATGTAACGCCTCTTATATCTGCAGCAACAAGAGGACACATAGATGTAGTTAATCAGTTGCTTTCTGTAGATCCTTCCTTGATCGAGTTAACGAAATTAAATGGAAAGAATGCATTGCATTTTGCTGCCAGACAAGGGCATGTTGATATCGTAAAAGTGCTACTTGCCATGGACCCACAGTTGCCTAGGAGGACAGATAAGAAGGGGCAGACTGCATTGCATATGGCTGTGAAAGGGGTTAGCTGTGCAGTAGTTAGAACGATTCTACAAGTAGATAACGCTACTATCTTGCTGCCAGATAAGTTTGAAAACACAGCGTTACATATTGCTACCAGGAAAAAACGGCCAGAGGTGAGATTAGGTGTAATCTTCTGCCAGCTTCGTGCTTTAAGACAATGGTTTTCCCTTTTTTGCTCTGTGAGAATTTTTTCATGAGGATGAATGAAGTGCACAACTATCATATCTTCGATATATGTCAAGTATCATTGCAGTTTTCCCTTGAGTTGGTTGTTTCATGTGTTTTGACACTCTTCATTGTCCACACCCTCCACTAATCTTTCTTGCAGATAGTGAATGAGTTGCTACGTGTTTCAGACGCCACTATAAATGCGCTGACAAGAAACAAGATGACTGCTCTTGACATAGCTGAAGGACTCCCCTTCTCAGAAGAAATATCAGAAATTAAGGAAAGTCTGTATCGTTATGGTGGTGCAAGAGCAAATGAACTAAACCAGTCAAAAGATGAGCTCAGGAAAACAGTGAAAGAGATCAAGAAAGAAATACATTCACAGCTGGAGCAAACCCGTAAAACCCACAGGAACGTAGATGGAATTGCCAAAGAACTTAAGAAACTTCACAAGGAAGGAATCAACAATGCCACCAATTCAGTCACAGTGGTTGCAGTACTTTTTGCAACTGTAGCATTTGCAGCTCTTTTCACGGTCCCTGGTGGTGATAATGATGATGGCATGGCAGTAATGGTTGGCACAGTATCATTTAAAATCTTCTTCATCTGCAATGCCATTGCACTCTTCACTTCACTATGTGTAGTAGTTGTACAGATTACAATTGTCCGTGGGGAACTAAAGTCAGAGAGACGGGTTGTGGAGATTATCAACAAGTTGATGTGGTTGGCCTCTGTCTGCACAACTGTGGCCTTCATTTCTTCGTCATACATCGTAGTTGGCAAGCGCAATGAGGGGGCTGCTATTCTTGTTACTGTCATTGGAGGAGTTACAATGACTGGAGTGCTTGGCGCCATGACTTACTACGTTTTGAAGTCTAACAAAGTTAGGAAACAGAAAAGGAAAGAGAAGTTGTTGAGGAGGGAATCAGAGTCAACGGATACTGACATTGATGTAGACAGGATATATGCCATCTAGAAGATCCAGACATGACATGGGAGGATCTTGGCCAACCAATGTTCTTTGCTCCTTTCTGATTCAAGGGTTAAGGTGAGAACTGTAGGTAATTAAACTGATAATTGGCTTTGGATCTCCTCTACTAGCAATGGTAACCTTAGATATTAACATAGATAGTGAGTTTTCATTAGCATGAATACATGCTAACTTGTTATTCTTTTTAACGTGAAATGGATTGATGTGATTGTATTTGTATCATGAACTTGCATGAATAACCCTTGAGGACATGCATGAATAACCATTTTGTTGTGGAACTAGATATTAGTTGGAGGATACCAGCTAAACTAGGTTAGTGGTCCTCTCTACTCGCGATAATAATTCCAATTTTTGTGCAATATTTCTAGGTAGAAGCGACTGATATGAATGTGTTGCAAAGGCTATACCTTAGCTCAGTTGGATGGCAATGCAACAAAATAAGTATTTACATGTAATAAATCTTGTTTTTCTGTTAAAGGCGTATAAGTCTCGTAATACTTACTTATACCTGACGAGCAAAGCTCTGAAGTTTGTTTCTACTTGTGCCTTGTCTGCCACGTATGATAAGTTCTAGACTTTTATTTAGCTTGTTAATTCTGAAATTGACTCTACAACCTTCAGATTTTGTATACATTTGGTATTCATTCAATGAAATCTTATCTCCAACCCAAGGAACAAGCATTTGAAACAATTGTATAAAAGTTACTACGAGGTATCGACACTTGACCCCGCAAACACAAGTTTTATATACAAAATACTAAAAAATGAATTACACATGAAGATTTGCATTGATGCATAAATCGAGTTGTAAAACTATTAACTCACATACAACATTAAGACTAACATCTTAATTTTAAAGGCTAAATATATCTTTGTCTAAGCTAAATTGCTTTTAAAATCTTCGTTCGAAAGCATCGAATTCCCAATCAACAATCTCTCCTGACTCCTCTTCTTGGATGTCTCTTCCATCTTCTTCCAACTCGAGTCTTAGATTTTCCCACGCTGCATCATGCCCCTGTTTGTGAGTGTTCACAATTCCCCATTTGGAGGCAGGCCGTGAAGTTTGTGGCATCTTAGCACTTGCCGGAGTCTGCGGCCGAGTCTGCCTCCTTAATGGTGTTTCGACCTCAAAACTCGGCCGCTCAGTGGATTCAAATTCCTCTCTGGTTTTCTCAAGAGCAACAAAGAGTTCTTTGATTCGTCCATTGTATCTCCTGTGTGCAAACCATGTTACATTCAGTATGCAACTATATGCACTCCCTTTTTCAGAAAAAGAAAAACAAAGTCACAGTAACTGGAGCAAGCAGTAAAATCTTTTCTTTCTAACCTATGTGAAACAAGTAGAAAAGTATGAAATAGAATGGAATTCTCTACCTTTGGATGGCTTCATTAGGAGTTGAAAACTGTGATTTAATGTCGTCTACCATGCTTAATACAGTCACCAACTACAAAAGAAATGAGATAAATGAAGATCCAAAAGAAGAAACAAGATAATAAATGAATAGAGGTTCAAAATAACGCAAATTCTTTCCATAAGTGAAACTTATAAATACACGCCATATGTTGGCAAATAAATCCTTGCATACCTTGCTTTCGAGATCAAGATATTCTTTTTCAATGTTCTTTCTTGACTTATGATCCTCTGTTTTTTCATCATTAGGTACCTTTTCTGACCTGATGCGTTAAATAATTAAAAATATTTTAATAACAACAACAACAACAACACAATAAAGATGACTTAGCCATGTAACAAATATTTTAAATAAAAAAAAGTTGTAAATTACCCTTCAGTTGCACGCATATTTTCCGCAAGTTCTCTGATGCGAGTGAGGGTTGATTCCAGTTGTTCCTACTTAGAAATATACAACACGGTTTCCACAGAGAGCAACAGTAAATATTAGTAGTATCTTTTGAGCGGTCCAGAAAAGGTGAGCGGAATGGTACCTTATAAGCAGATAGCAAATGAACGACAGCATCAACAAAATACTCTGCATATTTCTCGAGCTCATCACTAGATCAAATAAATAAACAAAATTCATCAATAAAAAGAAATCGCTTGCGTTATAACTAAATAATGACATGTTTACTAGAAAAACTTATAAAAAATAGTAATATAATGCTTTTCAGACCATTTCTAGAGCGAAGTAGGTTTACAATGTAACAATTGTTAAGGACATTCTTTCCAAGAAGGGGAAAGAAAAGCTAGAGATACAAATTTTAAGATAGTAAAACACTATAACTACAAAATCTGGTAACAAATAAACTTTATCCCATTATACTGGTAAACTAAAGAGGAAATGTTTTCTCTGTTCATGAACAATACATAAGGCAATCACTGTTCCAGAAAAGCGATCTTTATTTATTTATTTTTATTTAAGATTTGTTGTCTTTTTGGAAACAGATTGTGTTTCTGGAGGCATATTTTCCTGGTTTTGCTTTGTTTCACGTTTTTCTTTGTTCAAACCCGTCTTCAGTTCCTGAATTGTTGCTCTTTCCCATTTCAGTCCTTAAATTCTATACTTTTGCCATTTTTTTCTTTTCATTTTTTTTAAGCCATAATCATCAACGTGCTGACACTATTACCTAATATTAACTAATCATGAGAAAGTAGAGAGACTTACCTAACCTGATCCTCCTTTTGTTCTGTGTAGAAGGTTTGACGATTCCAGGCATCTTCTAGAAGATTACTGCACGCAGTCACAACATCTCCCTCTATTCTGTATGAAGAAATAGTTCTTAACAAGTCATCTTCCTGCACCCCACAACAAATTGAAATGAAAAATGTACAGTGAGCAGATATGCACTTTGAGTTCAATTTCCAACTTGATGATATAACCATCAAAACTTTAGGCATATATGCGAGCTGGTGTTTAGTCCAGCTTAAGTTTTGAGAGAAAAACTTGGCTTTCAAAGTGAAAGATAAGTGTTGGAAATCTGAACGAAGATTTGGTTAGAAAGTACATTGTGCATGTGATCTGGACTGAAAGAGGTGTTGGCTTAAAGAGGCAGATGTGCAGAAGCAAGCAATAAATTCAAAAATCTCTTCCTTTCCTTTTGCTTCAGGAAAAAAGATGCGCTTCGGCTATTGAAAAAGCAAGCTTTGAAAGGACATGGAATGTTAATAAGATGCTTAAGAAAGAAAAAAAAAAAGAATAAGCCCTATCTTCTTTTTCTTTTTTCTGTTTTTTAGTGAGGAGCCCAACCATGCCTAAAACGGGAAAGGGTAAACGGACCGATACCTTTAGCTTTAGGTGAATAATAATCTGATTGCTTGCTTCATCAAAATGATCTCTTTCTTCCATAGCATTTCTAAGACGTGCTTGTGCAGCAGCTAGTAAAGAATTTACCTAAAGAAGTGTCCGTAGAGAAAAAAAAACACTTAAGACAAATTAAAAGGACAAATTCACAGACTGAGTATTTTGTTAAGGCAGCATTAGTAAGTAATTATGACTAAGATAAAACAAAATCAGTGAAAAATTTCCACACACATGCTAAGGAGCGTTGCTACATGCTCATCACACTGAATCAAACGTGTGTCTACTGCCATAACCTATAAGTGCATCCAAAATGACATTTATATCTCTATCCAAATCTATATACATCTATATCTGTATCTATATATTGGCAGCTTCCTGATTTGATTTCACAAATTTAACCTTAATGAAGCAAGTTCTTCAATAGCTAGTGCAACTATCCAGGTCATTAGCTTTTCAACTTCCAAAAATAGTTTTATCTTCACAAGTGATCATTTTGTACTTCCCAATCAAAGAGGAAGAAAAAGGAATAGCAGATCAGACAACAAAAGAGATATACTGTAGACTAGCAAAGTTCTCCATGATTTTATTGATTCCAGAAAAGAAAAAAAAATCCCATGCTCAACGAAACAAATATTCATGACCTAGACAACACAAAAAGAAACAAAAACTGCTGCTAGTCCATATACCTCAAATTTTATATCTAATAAAAAGTATACCTCAAATTTGTAATAATGTTATTGTTTTTGCCTACACATTACATATACCAATTTGCTTGTCCATAAACGGGCTAACAATCTAGCATGAAATATAAATACGAGAAACATTCATTACTTTAAGATCTTCCTCAGATACTTTAAATTTGATATCTTGATATGATCATGTTCAAGAATTTGGTAGATCTACCACAAAATAAACTGGGTAGGGGGTAAAAGAAAAAGTAGAACCTTTTTCAGTTCATCTTCAAGTTCATCTTTTCTTCTTTCAAGCTGTCCAATCTCTACTTCTAAATCCTAGATAAAAACAATAGCACAACTCATAAGAAGGACTCTTAGGTTCTTCATTCAGCAAACAATTCATGACAGACTAGCATAAAATAACTGTCTAGACTATGGACCTCCTAAGAAAAACAAGGAAATGAACCATTTTATCTTCCCCAGCATACATGGACCCCCATACAGCTCACATTGATCTAGTTCTAAAAATAATAACTATGATGAAGATGAATCATTTTATTTTCCCCTGTATGTGGGGTTCTTTTTTTCTTTCAGTGAGGGCATTAAAAAAATATCTTCCTGCAAACAAAAAGGCCTATACTAGAATTGTACAATAATTGTAGGGAAAATTATTTGATAAGAAAAAGCTGACATGTAAATGCATTTGAATTAAATTTCTTATAGCACTTATTGTTGCTACAGGGCTGATGAACGCGTATTGCAAGTGCAAAACAATGCATGGTCATGTAGATTTCTTCAATAGGCATACAGAACAATAAACCATAACCTCTTTTGAGGAATTTCACCTTCTCAAGCTGGCCGACTTCATCTGACCTAGTGGCACGAAAATTGAGAGCTTCTTCCTTCTGGAATCTAGTTAGAAAACAGAATAGAGGAAAAACCTTTTACTTCAAGATTATCGAGTGATAGAAAATGACACCTCTATAGTACAATGCTGGTACGGTACTTTTTTATGGGATAATTACAATTTACCCCCTGAGGTTTAGATTAAATTACAGTTTGCCTCCTCATATTTCAAAAATATACACTTTGCCCCCCACCTTTTTAATACAAGCCCACAGCTACTTCTAAAATCTTAATTTAGACATTATGGTAGCCATCTTCCTGTAATTTCAATCTGTATGGTAATTTTTTTATAGTTAATGGACATTTTAAATTATCAATTTTCTCTATTTGTATTTCTTTCAATTTTTAAAATAGTAATTTTTTAAATGGAAATTAATTATAAAAAAAATATCATATAGATTGAAATTACTTGAAGATGGCAACCATATAGTCTAAATTAAGATTTCAGAAGTTGCTGTTAGCTTGTATTAAAAAAGCAGGAGATAAATTGTATATTTTTTAAACAAGAGGGGGTAAAGCATAATTTCATATAAACCTCAGGGGGCAAATTGTAATTAACCCTTTAAAAAATTCTTATTTTCATTTTTCGTCTTTCCTGTGTAAATTTAATGTTATTTAAAATATAATACTCCCTCTATCTGCCTGATTATCGCTTCAAAATTATTTTAATAAATAATTAGTTCTTTTAAAATAAAATTTCCACATTTTCTAAAGTAAACAAGAAAAATTGCAAAAAAAAAAAAGAAAAAAGCATATGCTTTTGCAAACAGAAAGTAATACTAAGAGTGTTTTCTGGACATCTTGAAGTGTTCTCTTTCAATCAGCATACAAACTTTCCAAAAAAGTAGGCATATATCAAAATAATTACTTTTAGTACCTTTTAAAAATATCCACCAAACCACTTTGGAAAAAAAAATATATCCACCAAGCCCACCATCTCTAGAAACAACCAAAATTTACGTAAAAATGCTAGAAGAAAGAGTGATACTATTGTCACAAATAATTATGTACGAATCATTAAACTAAGATTATCATTTCCATCTCGAAGTCAAAATGTCGTCTAAAGGCATCAAGTAAATGAAAAAGTACTTGCTAACATCATTGTCATACTTTTTAAGAAAGTATTTCATTAAACTGCATGCTGTACTGATCATGTTAATATAGGTGTCAAGAATCACTGATGAACATTTGTATTACTCTTGTGGTGAGAAATATTGCCTTTAACAATTTTAATCTCATTTCACCTCTTAATTTGAAAAAAAGAAAAGGTCAGTGTTTTAGGTGTACCCAGTAAAAGAATACACAGATATAATTAGACTTCAAAATTTACACCATACTAAGGTATTACTAAAATGGTTAAAATAATTCTAATAACTTTTCTTATTGTGTAAATATTTTCTTTACTTATATACCATTTGTTATTTATGTCTATATCTTAGGATATCTGTAAATATCTACGTTCCTTATCATTATCCTATAATTTAGAATCCACAACCTAGGTTTCTTGCTGCCCAAACATGGCAGCATTGTTGTAACTCTGTATATGTATCCTTCTGTACGTTTACAGAAAATTTGTTTTACGAACGGAAGAAATTAGTTCACAATTTAAACATAAAAATGAAAGAATAAATTCCAATGCGGTAAATGCAAAACCTGTTGTCTATAATTCGCTTTTCAGCCTTTGACGTAGAGTTCGTGAGTGATTCTGATAAGATCTTTAGTTTCTCAACCTGGAAAACTAAGATAAAACCTTTTAAAATTCTGGCAATAATTGTAATAATAGGAACAAAAAATGTGCCATCCAAAAGCTACTGCTACCATATCCATAGCTAGAGTAGTTGCTTCCATGGAAAATCCCAAGTTAATGTATTTAAAGTGATACAAGTAATAGCATGAATTCCATTGGTGCAACTGATGTGTTGCATCTATTTGAATTCAATTGGAGAGCTACCATTCCTGGCCTGTAGGCAAAATGGTGGAACATCTGTGGACTCACAGCCCACCCCACTCCCCTTCATCTCTTACCACTTAAAACCTTTCTTTATAATTTCTTAGAAGTAGAAAATAATAACAATAATAACAATGGTAATGATAATAATAATAATCATAATAGAAGGATACCTAAGCAAAATTGTGTTGCCAAACTTGGAGCCTTTTCTTTTAGTGGCACTAAAAATACTCTGCATACCATGAACAATTGGAAACAGAATTTATCTAGTTCAATGGAGGTTCCAGTGGTATAACTTCATTTCAAAGTTGAGTTCACATGAGTTCAAAGTTGAGTTTATATGAGTTCAAAAGCTTTCTTTTATCTCAAAGTTGAGTTCACATGAGTTAAAAAGTTTATATGCTCAATTAAATACTTCTGTTTTATCTTTGAGGTTCCTTGTCAACGATGATTAATAGTTAATTGTTTGATCTAGGAAATGGACTGTAGTGGCCTGCTTAACCCGATAAAAAATGACATAGCCAAGCAAAGTAGGATATTATTCCCCTTGGCTTCAGATAACACTTGTAATTCACGTTATGCTTGCTCCCCAGGGACTAGTAGACATGTATTTTCTTGATCTCATGGTTCTGTGGTTGTTGATAGTTTGTTCGATTAAGGGGCTAAATTCTCTAAGGCAAACCACAAAGACTATCACTATTTATGTACTTAATCATATATTGATTTATGTTGGACAGGCCCACACCATCTCTGACAGAGCAATCCAACCCAGGACCATATGCAGGAAAGGAAGTTAGTGCAGTAGCAACAGTGTTATTCTGCTCCAAACCTGAGGAATCCCTCAAAGACTTAAGTTTTGGCTGTGCATGGGTTCATTGGGATAGCAGTCAGCTCTAAGATGATTGGGGATTAATAGAAGACTGATGCAATGGAAAGAGTTAAGAAACAGGTTTGCCAGGAAAATCAGGAACACAGTTCCAGTAGTATCAACAGAGCAGCTCTGCCAGGTCAGTCACTTCAGTGTACCACATTTGTAACGAACAAAACAGGCAGTAATTACGAAGCCAAACAGAGGCAACCTGAGGAGCTGGTTAAGTGAGTTAAATTTGATGTATGTGTCCAGACTAACCCCCAAAATTTTGGAAAATCTTTCTTACTGGTTGCAGGCTGTCCTTAAAGGAAGCAAAGTTGTTCAGCTGGGTATACCCAACTCTAGCTGGGTATACCCAATTCTTTTATCTAAGAAAATTTGTCCTCAATATAATATACTTTTCTGCACCAAAATAGAAACATTGAGTTCTCACTTAAATCCTCAGGTGGATTGGAAAGAAGCCAGCCTCTCAACTCTAATACCAATACGTCTGGCTGTCACCTCATAAAAATAATGTCTTTGATTTAGCTTGAAGAGAATAAGTAAACACTAACACATAAATATCCTCAAGGCCTGAAACAGCTAACTAAAATGAACTTAAATTCCATTTATAATGGCGATAAATCATTGTCCAGAGATAACAAAAGAACACACCTTTTCAGAATGAAATTCTGGAGTATCTCCATTACGCGAGGACCTTTTCTTTAACAAAAGCGATTCCAATCTAGAATAAAGTTGAACTTTTATGGATGCTTCTTCTACAGCCTACAAGAGAACCTTAAACATTTTAGTTCCACTGTCCCATTAGTACAAAACAACGTGACCCAGATTGTACATGCAGGTGGCTGCTGAACACTTTTGGAAAATGGAGCTGAACAGAAAGTTTCCAGCAATACAATATTATGCATAGTGTTCTACATGGATAAGGATTTGATTAACGCTCCAAAACCTTCATTTTTATCAGTTATAAAAAAAAAAATTAGATCTCTCCTCTAAGTGCTTAGATGCAAAGAAAAAATTCAAAAAATCATTAGAAAAATGGATATGTTGTTTTTTTTTTCACTTGAATTAAACTTTATTCTGATTCTGGCAAAAAAAAACTTTATTCTGACAATAAAACTATGAAAAAATGTTATTGTTTTTATTGTACATACTCAATATCAGCTGTACTGTTACTAAAAATACTTCAAGAAAAAAAAATGACTACACACTGTATACACATCGATCATAACCATGTACAAATGTTAACACTAACGTTACCTCTATTGATACAATATTTAGCTCTTGAACTGATTTTTCACAATCTCCACTTGAACGTTGACCTATTGACTGCATCTCTTCAAGTTTTTCCATAATATTGGAGGCCTCAGCATCTATTCTGAGAGCATATCATGAAAAACATAAAGAGATCAATCATATTTTCAAGAATTTTCTTTGTGCATATAAAAGCTCAGGCATGGTTAGCAGTTACTATGAGGTGATATATCTATCATAAACTATCTAAGTGATAAAGGCTACACAATGACCATCGCCAGGGAATATTATTCACACTTTCAGATATGATAGTATGGCAATTAAACCTAAAATATTTAACTTCACTCCAGTTTTCTATTCTTCTGGGCAAACAAATTGTACATCATCAGACAAAAGAACAAAAAGAGTTAGGAAGATATGTTAAGGGCTTTAAAGCATTCATCACATTACCACCTTGCCTGGTCAGCATTTATTTTAAGGCCTGAGATCGCATTTTGAGCAAATTGAAGTACCTCCTCACGTTTCACCTAAATTTTATATAAATGAAGACAAAATGAGGAAGGGGCCTACTGTTGTAGTACTTACGGATGAGAAGTTGGACATGACTGTTGGTGAGTGCAAATATTTGTATTAGAATCAATTATTGTTGATCAACTAGTAGAACAAACTAAGCAGATTTCAGCCATATTTGCTTAATGAATATGCCTTTAATATGGTTTTACGTTGTAGCACCAACTAGCAAGAGACTTGTCTACATTTCTGTACATTAAGATTGTGTTAACTGCCAAAATATAGCATGCGTTTAACCAATATGTGTGTTTACACTATACACACCAATACTTCATCTCGGTAGTTTGATAATGCGATTGCTAAATTTTGAAGGCTAATCATCATTGCATTGTGAGTATCTTTTCCTCCTTCAAGACAAAGCCTGTACAGAATCGAGCCAATAAGAAATTCATAAATAACTCATCAAATGTGCGATCCAGAAAGACAGTGGCCATTCCATAGGTTCATAAATTTTCTTCTGTTCTTAAACTAAGAATGCATAGAATCAATAGTTTCTGATATACAATATCCGAACAAGAGAAGAATCACCGGAATAATTCCAGAAGTAATGAAGCTTCTTCCTCATTTGGTGGTTCAAGAATCTGGTTCACAGAAAAGAGAGACCCTGCGGTTAAACTCAATCCATCAGCAAATAAAAATGGCTCAAGAAGTTTCATATGCGTAATGGCCTAAGTCACAACTCACCGTAGACAATGTTATTCCTTCAAGAGCTCGACTGTGGAGAAAAACTTCACGGAAATTCATAGGTTCACCCCCAAGTTCGTTATCAACATAATAAACCTACCAATAATTCAATTCTAAAATAATAAATAATAAACGAGCGTAAGGCAAATTCCTGACTAGAACTGAAAATGAGAGAGAAATAATCTTCGGCAATAAAACAAACTACAAAAAACTGTTATTCAGTTATTTCGTCAAACAGTTGGTGAGAAATAAAAAGGAGCATCAAATTCCTACCAACGGCAAACACAAAAACAGAAAATAAAAAATTATCGAAGCTGCTAACCAAAGTGGGCTGTTTAGGAGAACCCTTCTGTTCATCAAAAGAAAGATGATCATCTTCATTCCCCTCAAGTTCATTATAACAAGTACAAGCTGAGAACCTGTCGACTTCTTTCAGCGCCACCAACCACCTTCTCAACAATTGAACTCTTTCGATTCCTTTACACGAGATCGAAAGCTCATCGAGCCTCTTTACCGTGACCCTGAAGCTCTGGAAAGTCCTTACTCCCTGCGTCAGAGCAGAAAATTTCTTCAAATTCCGACAAAGTTCCTATCAAGTTATTGTAACTAGGTAGGAAAATGTATCGGAAACCTACGATTCGGTCCTGAATAATCTTGGCGCCCTCGGCAGCGTGATGGATGACGGAGCCGGCATAACTCTTCACGGTGCGAGTCAGGTTGGTTCCGCCGCTGACCTCGGCCGCTTTTGTCACCGCCGTCCGTAGCCATGACGACATTGTCCCAAGATCTCAACGATGCTCTGCAGATACCGAATTTTCAAATGGGACAATAGAATTTTCCGTTGTTGGTGGAGCTTTTTCCTTCATTTTCTGGCACAGGGGAAATTTTTTGTGAGAGAGCGGGAAAATAGCGGAGTTGGAGAACAACCCAGGCCTTCTAAGTCCATTGGATTTTGTTCCGTATATATAAGCACCGGTACTGCGGAGGCACCCGCCACCCCATGTTTTGAAAACTATCGACATTTGGAGGTAAGAGCATTTTTGTCTGATAATTCCAAGGAAAAGGTAATTTATGCAACCTATCTTTTATATTTATATATATATATTTATGTTTTAATATTACCATTTATAGCATAAAATAAGTATGAATATTTTAAATTATGTGTCCCCAAAATATTGAATATAACTACAAATCAGATAACAAATATGTACAAACTTTATATATAATAAAAGTGAGAGATCTATACAAATAATGTGTGACATGTGTACAGATGAGATAACAGGTATGTTATTGATATATAATAGTATTTAGAAGTTCAACCTCTTATCCAAAAATAAGTGTGAACATATATTTTTTTTTTGTAGGAGGTGCGAACTTGTTAAATTCTACTTTATGCCAAAATTAAATATATATAAATCAAATGGTGGATATACATGAAACCCGATATACAAAGCAAGTGATAAATATGTACAAAATATGTGACATATGTGTATAAATGAGATCATTGAACTATTACTAATATATTTTTTTTGTAAATAATTTCATATTAAAATTATTCCTATATTATTTTTTAATATATATAATTTTATGATTTTGTAAGAATTATTTAACATTTACATACGTATACATACTAAAAAAATATTAGGGACTTAACTGAAAAAAGTAAAAAAAAAAACATGAGGGATAGTAAAAAGGTTTGACTCAAAACCCTTATTAGGGACTTATTTGAAAAAAGTAAAAAAACATGAGGGATAGTAAAAAAAGTTTGACTCAAAACCATTCTATTTAATTTCCTCCATGTTCGTATTCATTCCAACATAAAATAATTTTTCTATGCACCAGCTGAAGATCGGTGGTCAGCAGGTGGATGGAATGATAAGGATATACTAGGTATTATAATGTCTAATAAAGGTAAAAGTATAAGTATAGAGGTATAGCATATGTAAAGTCAGACGCATGTTAAACATTGTCATAATTTTTTACTTTTAAAAGTATTTTACCTAAAACTTTTAGTTTTTCAAATAAGTCTTAAAATTTTGTTAAAGTGTTAACAGTTACTCCTATATTTACTAGAAAAAAAATTACTTAACAGAAATATGATTTAAAGAAAGAAAAATTGATAAATTTAAATGGTTCATTAACTTTTTTTTTTTTGCATGGTTTAAACTTATTTGAATATAGTTACCATACGGTTTGAATTGTAATTTTAGAAAAGTTAGATTCTGAAAAATGATCCATTTTAGGAATAACTATTTATGTAGTTGTAAAGTTTTGTGACTCATTTAGATAAATTGAAAATTTTAGAACTAACTTTTTACATAGTTGCAAAGTTTTAAGATTTATTTAGAAAATTAAAAAAATTTAAAATAGAAAAGTAAATAAAGTTTTAGAACAAAAATTTATTTTTTCCCTGATAATTCCAAGTCTGACCTAAGTCATAAAAGAGGCCCCATCTCGAAACTTCTCCCATTTCCAGAGTGCAAATTCATGTTTTTAAAGTGGAACCACGTGAAATTCACACTTTGATTTTTGGTGTATCCCACTCTTACCACTCTTAAACTTACAATTTGTGAACCGGATAAAAATGAATCATCTGTCAATTATTATTATTTTCGCCGAATCACAGGAGTAGCTAAATGTGGGTTTTTGCAAGGAAAATTATTTTATTAGTTGTGTCAGGAAGTCCAACAACCAAAAAAATAATTACTTACAAATAAATTTACCTTGTCAAATTACTTTTTTCTTTGTGTTATAGTGTCATTTTTTTTTTGTTTCTCTAAAATTGTACGTGTGCGCCCAATGAAGGTTTAAATTATGTGACGAACGATAGATGTTATGGACGGATTTTGGTCATCCGTGACTATGGGACTCACGTGAGACCCATAATCACAGACAACTTAGATCCATCAATGACGCCTGTTGTTTGTCACATATGGGTTTCCTGCTCAATTAAGTATCCATCAAACCCTTTTAAGTGCCTCTCTCTTTCACTTTTTTATTTTTTTGGCTAATGCAAAATTGTATTCAAGAAAAATTTTATTAGATAATAATTACCACAAACCTAACAAGTAATAAATGGTAGATTCACAATCAACAAATAATTCCACCCCCGTAACACTGAATAACTACACATACATAAGAGAGAACCTCTCGAGTCGCTCTTGCTTTTGATATTTTCTTATATTTAGCGAATTCATGCGCTCGTATGGCTTTTACTTTCATTAACGCTCATGCTCCCCCTTTGTGTCACATATGGTCTAACCCGAGATTCCACAAATAGCATTTAATAGTGAAATTACTCTTCTCTCGCTAAAGCATAAATTTTGTTTTGGCACCTGGAATATAGCCAACAAATCCTAGATGCTTTAAAGTAGGTACTTATTTTCCATACATAATATCTTGTATTGAATTAATGCACAACATCTATAGGTTTCGAATCTAAATCACATGTCTTATCCTTATGTCTCATTTCAAAAGATTCGACGCTCACAATTTATCATAGTAAAAATATGTTATAGTTATCAAGTTTGTAAGTATTACATGTCTTTTACCATGACAGATAACAAGAGTTTGAAAATCTCTCTTACTTCACACTTGCCACTTTCTTACTACATTTCTTCATTACATGTAACTTTTACTTAATTACGGAAATCAGAATAATATCCCACATAAATGGGAATCGGGATAATGTTTATAAACGACACTACCTATGAGAATACTCTTTATGTTTCGATCACTATCTTGAGAGGGAAGCAAATGAAACCAGTTGTTAGGCTAATTACAGAAATCCCATTGAACTTTAGGTGAAATCAGGGTTTGTCCCTAATATTTCAAAAATCCATTACCTACAATTTGTATGGGAGCACTTCTTTTGTAGTGTATAAAACATCTGCATAAATTGCAGGTTAAACACGGGGCTTTATAGGAGAAAATTTATAAAATATCCATTTTTGGAAAGCGATTGGGGAAATAGTTTTGAGATGAATAGGATATCAACGTTTAAATAAATAACTATACAACGACGAAACATTTATTCACATTATATGCAAATACACAAAATTAATATCAAAATTTCATCCTCTCTCTCTCTCTCTCTCTCTCTCTCTCTCTCTTCCCTCCCTCCCTAAAAATGAGATAAATAAGTTACAAGAAGTCTGACTACAGAAACACATTACAGCGACAGAAACCCTATTCGTACTAGGTGTTTGGCCAAGCTCAGCTACTTATTTGTTTGTTATTTTCAGCCATTTTCCTGTTTAAGCTCCCTCTCAGATCCAGAAGCTGGAAAAAATAAACGAAAACAGAAACGAGAACTGAGCCAAGCACTCGAATTTGTACGCGTCACTTAACTAATGGACAAGATCCGGTAATGGCATTTTCCAATAGTTCCACATGTTATAATCCTCCTGCAAAGAGAAGCCAGCAAACCTTATCATGTACAAACCAAAATAATTAAAGCTCATAAACAGTAATGACATTTCAAACTTCTTTGAATTGGGAACACAACGGTGTAGGTTAGTCCAGGTCTAGCCTATTCACTTTGGGTGTGAATCCTTTGAGCTCAAGTAATCTCATCATTTTGAGCTCGAGCAATCACGGGATTTGCGTGATCTCAGGTTGTCACATTTTTGTCCGGGCTAGTTTGGGTTGGTAATGGCAGGTTCTGGTCTCATAACATGTAAGAGCTCTGTCTTCGACTTTCCTGATCAAGTTGGAGTTAACTTTTGTCTCATAATAAGGGAAAATTACTGGTATGGAGAGTGTAAAAGTGGCCTGCAGAAGGTAGGACGGTAACAATGGGAAACCAGCTCTTCACTACGTTAGTAACAAAACCTAGGTACAAGAATATTTCCCCAAGTTAAATTTCAACTCAAGCCCAAGGCCTCATCTCAACCCTCTCATAACGACCGGGAAAATGTCACTGTCCTCATCCATCTAGATACCCTACAGGAAAACTCCCAGAGCACTCAGAGTCTTTTCCACACCCAAACCCAACACACTAACCAACTCTTCTTTCTCCTAAGAGTAGTGTGCTCTCCATTTCCGTGTAGAGCCACAGAAAATATGCTCCCTTCTCTGGGAGGAAGCGTCTCCCCTCTAACCATTTCTCCTCTTTTAGTCTTTTGCTTCCGGTATCTTCCTTTGGGTCTGAAGCCCACATCAATAGAAACATGATATAGCATAATTGCCAATAGCTTCGCAATTTTCACAAGCAGAGTAAAACTAATAAATCTATGTAAAATGAATATTGAATGGCTAGAAAATCCAGAATGAAGAGCAGTGATATATCTTAACGACATGATATGATTTACAGTAGTCAAGCGATTGAATGTATTCATACAAAAACTGTACACTCCTTACCTGCTCAACTACGCAAGTTGGAGGGAACATGTCATTCACAAGGGTATGTAAAGAAGTGTATGACCTAATGCCAATGTGATGACTAATTGCCACCTCTCCCTGTAGATTTAGTCATGTTTTTAGAAAAAATACATCTCAAGGCAATAACTTCCAACAGTCAAGGAACTGGTTATTTACCTTTGGGTTAATAATGAATATTTTGCCCTTAGGGATCCCCATTTTCAGGTAACTGAGCTCATCGGTATCTCTATTACCAAAGCCTGCATAGAATGGATTGTGGTCGGGAGGAAAGAGCTTTTTTATATCCTGAAATGCACAAGTGTAGAGCATGTTCTTAACTTCGTTCAGCAGAAATGTCAAATGAAGTTTAAATTTCAAACTTTACCTCTAGACAGGCAATTTTGAACTCGTGAGGTGCCCTTCTTATCACTGCATGAATAAAATGTATAAACAGGACCAATATTATTAACAACAAAGCGGATGCGAAGGCAACTGAAAAGTGCATAACGAAACAACCAAGCAGAGGGCTGTTGTTTCCCAATTAACTAGCCAAACCCAGGACTTAACCAAATACAATCCAATAATTTCTGAACTAGCACAACACCTTCACGAAACAATGACGGAAACAATCCATCCGGTGATATGACAACAGGCCCAGTTGGCAAAGCTTTTCCATCCTGTCAATACAAAAGAATTTTCGTATGATGAGTGCCCTGTTTTAGTGTGGTTCAGCTCTTCAAGTTAAAACTAAGCAATAGGCAGCTCAAAAACCAAGAGATCATCAACTGTGAGCTGATTGGGTTCATTTTATTTTTCTCGACAATGATGTAAAAGCCTTGGACTCCAAAACAAGACATTCTACTACCTGTTTCAGGTTCAATAAAAAGTTTCTGGTCAGATATGCCTGAGCAATTGCACGTGCACTTAGAAACAACAACTGGTATCCATTTTCCTGCACCAAACAAAACAAAAGGCTGTAGCCAGAATCCAAATAAAAATCCTTTCGTTGAAACTCTGTATTTGCAAATACTTTCGATATTTCATGGAAAAAGGAATCTGGAATAGAATTAATAAGAAAGAGAACACTTGGAGAAAGTGAACCTCCAAAAAGAGAAAACGCAGAAACTAAAGGACTGAGGTTATTTGGTTCAGAAGATGTACGTCAACCTCCGACCGGAGCTAGCTGTATGAAGATAGTGCTAAGAGAAAAAAAATTTCACCTTTAAAAATCTTCCAAATGGTAGAAGTGTATAAGTATGGGTAAAAAGTGAAAACAAACATAAGGAAGACCCTGTTGAGCATAATACTAGCAGGGAGAATGAAAAAACAAACAAAATAACAGCAAATAATTACAGAACTCTCTTTAGCTGAAAGGTTGAAAAGTTTTCGAACATTTCATACCCTAATAGCAGAGAAAAGATGAGTAACACCAGTCTGTGTCCAATCTTTCCCAACCAAAGGCATGAATTGACCTAAGACATCAGACCTGAAACAAATGCATCAAGGTTGCATATCAAACATAAAATCAGTTGTGAAAACATACAAATAAAAGCAACCTGGGTGAGATTGATTTCTTCATAACATGGATTGTTACTAACAGCACTTCTCGTGGCATTTAAGAAAAACTAAACCAAATTCTGTACGGTTTCCTTTTCGAAGAAAACATTCCTAAAAATCTGGTTTTCTTTTTTAGTCTCCATAATCTAATTGGACCAATATCCTACAACCTAGACTCCAGTCACTTTTCAATTATCATATTATATTTCAGCAACCATATTGCAGGCTATTATGTTGTGAATGATTGAAAGATCATTAATAAAAATCACAGAAAAGCAAACTCTAGGATCTGAATGTACACCAGAGCTCCAAAGAATTACTTAGTAATAGTTCCATCAACATCTGATATTACAATCTTTGCATCCCACTTCCACAGGAAAATATGGGCATCAACCTGTCAACCATCAAATTATTTCACAGCCAACTTGCAAAAATTAAAAAACAAGCATAGGTACTGCCAAGTTAGAGTATTACATAATTAACAAACCTGCTGTCTTCCCAGCATCCGGGTAGAAAAACTGAAAGTTACCATATTCAGACCATCATTTAGATTCAGGGATTCTATTTGCTCACTAGTGGGAACATTTGTCCGGATAAATAGCTTGCGAGGTGACTCGATCCTTGGACCAGAAATTTCAGATTCTACTTCAGAGATTTGCATATCAGGTTCAGAATCCATAAAAGCATCGTCATTAGACAAGGTGCTAGTACTGCACTCAGTTGCTTTAACCCTTTTGAATGGAATTGGCCAGAGGCTCCATCTGCGCCTAGAAGAGGTTGAAATAGTTACAGAATCATCCTTGGAATCAATTATATCACTCTTTTCCAAAGGAACGGCATTTGTAGGCTCAACGGATGAATCTAAATCAAATGCAGCCGCTCCAAGAACAGGAGCTGCTGTCTCTGAGTCTAATGCCTCTTCATTTTCTGCATCCAAGACCTCTTTGTCTATAGGTTCAACCTTGGTCTGTGAAGAGGCAGACCCATCTCCACTGTGAGACTCAGGATCACAGCTTTTTTCATATTCATCTCTTTCCTTCAAGGTACTACCACCAGTTTCTTCTTTAAGAAGAAAATGGGAACCAATTTCATCAGATCTGTCAATCTCTAATGTGCAACCTGCTTCTTCAGAATTATTACTCTCAGTAACAGCAGGTAATTCTGAGACCTCTAAACAACTCTGAGAAACATCTCCCTCTTCATTACCAGAAGCTTCCTCAACATTGCGAAGCTCACAAGGACCATCTTCCCTAGAAAGGTTTCGGAGCTCCTGAGTTCCAAGAGAGTTTTCAACCTGCCCTTCATAAACTTCAAGCCCGTGTCCTAAAACATGAAGGTCATCATTGGTAGAGGACGCCTTATCAAATGGCTCATTAATTGTCGAAGAATCTCTTGCATGACCATTAAACCACTTGTTTTCTCTTGAATTAAATTCCTCCTTGCCCTCAAACAGAACTTTCGCTTCACTTGATTCCAAATGGAATCGAGGTGTGGCTGCTTGCACATTTTCAATTGTTAGATCTGAGTCTCTGACAGGAGCAGTTATCATGTGGCCGTCTACACTCACCAAGACTACTTCAGGATCTGAACCTTCTGTTTCACCAATTGGCTCACCATCTAAACTTCCACGGTGGTTAGAGTCGCACTCTGACAGATTATCCAACACCTCTAAAGGTTCCTGTTCATCCTGAAAATCATAAAATCTAGTTTCAGTCCTCTCAAGTTGACCTCGAACCCCGTCATATTCATTCCTAGGGCGAGATGCCCCCGCATCTGAAAAACTATGTTCAAGTGTGCAAACATTGTCATTCCTGCTGATATAATGGCTACCAGAAGTTGACAATGCTCCTTTCCTCTGAATCACTCGATCAGAATCAGCATCTCTTACAAAATATGCTTCACCACAAGCATCAAGGTACATGTGAAAATTTGCTCCAACCCCATTAACCTCTATATTTACAATCTTTTCGGCCCCTTTAAGGACACCTTGAAACTTACCAAAGCGAACATACCAAGGGGTGCTCCGAAAAGTCCCATCTGGCTGTTGAACCACAATCACATCAACAGCCCCTCCAAAGGGATGGAAAGGAGTAGCAACTGTATATACACCTTGTGAAATTAGACTCCCAACTTTGCCGACCACGTTCATTTGTCAGGCGCCAAAGACGTCTAAATTTCAGTCACAAGCCAATAAAATAGCAAGTAGTTGTATTCAAATTTCACACTTCCAGTCACAATCCAACAAATAGACAAGTATAGCAAGTATTAACCAATCAAAACCTCCGAATTCTTTCCTTTTTTGTTTCCCTTATGATAATGTTACAGTTCTTCACTTCATTTACCTGCATTTAATTTATAAGAATAAATGTCAACAAGAATCAGGGGCGTAGCTACGTTATGCTGGGGGGGGCTGTTGCCCCCCGGGAATTTTGAAAAAACGTAAATATGGGGTATTAATTTGATGATTTTGTCAAAAGTTAAGGATTATGTGTGCATTTTGCCCCCCCAAATATTGTGGAAAAATATAAAGATGGGGGGGCAATAAGGTAGGCTATGAAGAAAGTAGGGACCCAGTGAGTAGTTATTCCCTTTGCATTAAGGGGTATTCTAACATGGCCTAAATGCACTATTAGTCCTCAAACGTTTCCAACTCGTATGATTTGCTCATTGATCTTTGAATTAGTGTGAATTAGTCCCAATTTATAGTTTTACCTAACCGCGACATCGTCTCTCTCCCCCGGGCTTCGCCGACTCTCCTCCGGGCTTGCCCCCCCGAACCAAAAATCCTGGATTCGCCACTGACAAGAATCATTCCGGATACGAAAGAAAGAGAAAATACAACAAAGAAAAGAAACCGACCAACTCCATTCTTTTCACCGACCTATCTTTCTTGTGGGAAAAAAAAAAAGAGAGAGAGAGACCCCGAAACGAATGGAATTCATCATTCTCATAAAGAAATTTTCTTGCAAAGAGAAATTGAAGCCTCCCAGATTCCTCAGAACCAAATGGAAGAATCAACAAGGAAAAAAATGAAATAAAAAAGTTGAACCGAATCCAAAATTTAACCTGTGCTGCAACATACCTCCGGGTTATGGTTCAACTTACGAATTCAAGATCAGCGAAATCGGAGAAGCGAAGGACCAATCTCACAAACGGGGAAATCGGAGACAGAATCTTTCGCTTCTTCTCATTCAATTGTCTTGAATTGTCCTGAGGTTGGGCAGCGTCAAATGAAAAGTTCCGTCGTCGTCTTGTTTCTTAGAGGTTTCGAAAGGTCGGAATTTTCAGGAGTCTTGCGAACACGGGTCAGCAGATGATATCGCTCTATTCCTCTGAGCTTTAAATAGGTAGTCCTCAATTTGGAATTTCTTAGCTTTATTACTCAATTGCGTCATCGACTTCGTCGAAAATATTGGTTCAGCCACTCATGTTCTTGCGGGGTAATTTTCATCACTCAAATCGATTGTCTAGGATTACTCTCTTCCGAAAGGCGAACATTAAATAGTTCCAGCTTTTAGGAGTGGTGATATATTTATCCCAACCACTAATCAGAGGCGTAGCTACCTTATGTTGGGGGGTGGTGGTTGGCCCCTGAAAATTTTGGAAAAACATAAATATGAGGTAGTAATTTGGTGATTTTATCAAAAGTTAAGAATTGAATGTGCATTTTACCTCCCCAAATATTATGAAAAAATATAAAAATGGGGGAGCAGTGAAACACACATCAAAAGTTAAGGACTGAGCATGCATTTTACCCCCCAAATCTGAAATCTTTTTTATGTTGATCTAATAAAATCATAAAAACTATCATTCCAAGAAAACTTGGTCGCTTTTTGTACAAAATAAATCAAAATTAACTTTATTATTTTTTGTAATCATTTTTAAATCATTCAAACTTTTATTCCAAAAACCTTCTCATTGCAAATTTTGTAAATGAATTTGAAAAAAGAGCTTCCGAAAGAATGAAACTGATTGGCTGTTAAATTCTAAAATTTATGACCAAATTGAAATAATTTAATAAGTCAATGATGAGTTATATATATACCTGACAGGTGCAAGGCGCTAGAAGGTCGACTCGTTTAGGGGTGAAAATGAGCCGAGCTGAGCCCGAGCCCACTAGGCTCAAGCTCAACCCCTTTACTATTTGATACTACCCGAGTTCAAACTCGAATTGCTCAAGCCCAAATTTTCAGGCTTGAAGTAGGCTCAAGTTTAGCTTGAAGGCCCGCCAAGCTCGAACGACACATATAAATCTTTAGTACCAAAATTATAACTTAGATAAAAAATAATGACTAAATCTATAATTTTCTACACAATATAAGGGAAAATTATATATCCTATCCCAAACTTTTAGACATTTTGCTACTTTGCCTTGATTTCATAAACTTCACAAATAAGCTATCATTTTCCTCATGACAAGCAACAAAATCATCTTCATTCGAATGTTACCAAGTAGAGGTACTAATCTCTATCTTTAGCCTCAATTGCAGCTGCAAAATCACAAATCAAGGTTGGTCCTTGGTTCGATAAGCCAATTAACAAGCAAAATCTCGAAATTGATATCTCAATTGCGGCATTTGCTTCAAGTCCAAGCGTCCGACAACCAAGTCGGCTTCAGCTGTCTCGATCGCAGCTTCGACTTCAGGTTCAGGCGTCGGATTAACTGGTCCTTAGTGCGACAAGCCAAGGCTGGTCCTTGGTCAGTGCGACAGGATCGTCGCCAATTCGTGGAGTTCGACCACCGACTACTTCTTCTTGCTTGGGGTTGAATAGAATAGGAGCATGGTGCATGGGACGGTGGAAGGGGAGATTGGTCATTGGTCTCTAGTCTGGTAGGATTATCCAATGAAGGCTGAAAGGAAGGACTAAGGGAGTGGGAGTATGTGTGGGACCGAGACTGACTAAGGCCAAGAGGGAGTAAGTAACGGGCCTAATTAACAAAAGGCCCAAAAGACAAAACATAGGGCCAGGTAGGCCCATGAGCCTAAAGGGCCGAATATTATCAAGCTCGAGTTCGGCTCAAAATAAACTCGAGCTCACTTTTTGAGCTCGAGCTCCAAAAAACCAGACTAAAAAAAATCTTACTCAAGCTTGAGCTCGAATTACCCGAACAAAGCTCGGCCTCTTTTCACCCTTGGACTTGCTCATACCATAATTGGAAACTTTTAAGGGGCAATTTGCAAGATTTCATAGTTCAATGGCCATTGCAACAGAGACTATAGTTTAAGGATCAGTAGTTAAGTCTTTTCTAGCTCCATACCAAGGAAGTCCAGGCGGGACAAGATGGGCGTGGCGGTGACTGGGAGTGGGAGAAGAGATGGTGGCGGTGTAAATAGATGAGAAATGGTCACAGATGGTGAAAATTGGGAAGATGATGAAAATTTGGGTTAATCAACCTTTTAAATCCCCAAAATTATTTTTTTGTACCAATTTTACCCTAATATTTATTATTCTTCCAATTTTATCACTTATTGTCATGAAATAAGATGCCACATGGTAGTTTGAGTGCCACACAGGTAATTTCTGTCATAAATAACTCCTAAACTGATGGTAGGGACTAAAGTAGGATGCACGAGTTGAGTTGGGGGATTTTAATAATCACTTTTAGAGTTAAGGGACCACTTTAAGACAACTCTTAAAGTTGGAGGATAAATTTGGAATTCACACAAAGATTTTATATTTTTCAAGCACATAAAAAAAGTTCAAAAGGAAAGGAGGGTTATCTCATTCAAATATTACCAACCTAACTAAAGCTTACAGTAAAATATAGTAAATGTAATAAGTAGAAATGTGAAGTTCAAGGATAAGTGTAATTCTTACTAAATTTTCTGATCTTTGAAAATTATCAATAGTTACCTTTCAAGTTTCAACCTTCAATTAATGAAAAGGTCATTATAGTGAGATTCCAGCTGACACTAATGGTGAAGTTATTAGAGTTAGAATCCCCTTCCTTCAAGTAGTTTTAAGGTAAACACAAAACGGGTCTTACAAAGCCTATGAGAAAAAGGCCAGAGATGGTGGTATTAGTAGAAATGATAGAAGAGAATTTATGATAACTTTCACCAGAAATGTGGAAGCTGCCAATGCTTATAGGCTAAAGTATGGGCCTTAAAAGAAGGCCTTAGGTTGGCTCATCAATTAAACACATTTTCTCTACTCATTGGGATAGTTTCAGAAGTGGGGTTAAACTTCTGAACTCTTTTCAATATGCTTCTTTTGAACTAACGCCCTTCATTTTAAAATGTAGGTATCTTAGTAACACAAGACAGATCCCTCAAGTTCAACACATCTTTAGAAAAAGAAATGCAATGGTAGGCACCCTAATAAAAATTATGCCGAAATGCACAGTAGGTCCCTCAACTTTGCTGACTCATGCGAGTTAATCCTTTAAGTATTGCTCGTTGCGTGTTAGTCCTTCAAGTTTGCAAAGAATGGTGACTTACTCCCTAATTGGATGAAAGGTGGATGGCGTTTATATAAGTGCTGGCATGGATTGGCACATGGGCTGGGGTTATGCTGAGAAGGAAAAGGCGGGAAATATAGGCTGTAATTGGCACCAATTAAGTGGGTTAGGACATGTGATAGTGACTTTTGTGGTACACATGGATCATTCCATTAGCTTCCAACAGAAAGAGCAAAATTGAATGAACAAAGGGGTGGGGACCAATTTCAAAGAGCCAGGGCAGCAAACAAAGAATTAAGGAAGGCACAGCTGAATTTTTTTGGACAAAGGTAATTATTGTAACTTCTTAATTAATGCATGCATGGCTGGTAGTTAATTTCTACAATAAATGTAAGTTGTCAATTTCAATTAAATATGTGCAGTGAAGTGCTTTGAATTATAATGGCTTTCTTGGACCGAGGATTATAGATGGCCAGTTGATGTATTATAGAATAAAAATTTATAATGGGAATTTTGAAAGGAAATAGTATTTTTGACTTTGTATAGTACATGATATTAGGTGTAACTTCATAATGGTGGAGTTTACCCTGTATTTGCACCATGGTGGGAAGTTTGTTGGGGAGCCGAAGAGTAGATATATTGATAGAAATATTTGTTCAAGAGTTTATGATGAGGATAGAATTTCATATTGGTGTTTGATGGAAAAAATAAAGCAGCTGGGGTATGATAAGAATGTTGTACAAGGCATCTACTTTCGAAAATTGTCTGAGGGAGGCTACATTTTCACATTATTGCATGATGATGCATCAACATTAGACATGATAAAACATGCAGTTAAAGCAGGGGTTATTGAGGTATATATTGAACACTATATAGATGGGACCACATTGAGTAATGAAGAAAGAGCAAGTTCCCATATTTTGAGCTACCATGTTGGATTAGGATTAGATGAACAAGAAAACAGGGCACTTGGGTCAGAGACATTGGTTTGGTCTAAAAATCAGATTGACAATGAATTTGAAACACTAATGAACCATTTCCAAGCATCAACCAAGAAAAATGATGATTGGCTGATCAATTTAAAAGATGTTGGAACAAACATTGAAGAGGAAAATGTTACAGCAGAGGGTATGGATGGAAGTTTAAGTGATGATGATGATGGTGTAGACCTAGACGCTGAAATGAGAGCAGAGATTAATAGAGCTGACCTTGGTCTACAATCTGATGAAGACGATGAACTAACAAATGCAATCGAGAAAGTTAGGAGATGGTATGCGAAAGGAGCTGCACGTATGGAAGAGGAGACTGGTTATAAAGAGAAAGGTCTTGTGGTTGTAAGATGTGGAAAAAGGAAAAGTGAAACAGAACATGAAGAAATAAACGAACAACTTGAAGATGGGTATAATAGTGAGGTAATGGCAAAATCTGATTCAGGTAGTTTCTGCTCCGAAAGTGATGGTGAGGGAGGTCAAATTGAAGTGAGAAGGTTACCTTTCTGGCCAAGGTATAATGAGACTTCAAGGAGTTGTCACATTGAGTTAGGAATGGTCTTTAAGCACCCTATTCAGTTCAAGAAGGCTCTGATCAAGTTTTCAATTCAGAACAAGCATGATTTTAGCTTTGTAAAAAATGACAGGACAAGAGTTAGAGCAATATGTAAAGAGGCTGGATGTCCATGGATGATTTTTGCATCATTGGAAAGAAAAAAACATTATTTTCAGGTGAAGTCATTTAACAGTGAGCATAAATGCAATCAAATCCAGAATATTTCAAAGGCAACATCAGTTTGGATGGCGGATGAGGTTAGGGATTTGGTATCATGGCATCCAGGCATTAAACCAAGTTACATCCAGGAACATATAGAAAAAAATTTTGCAATTAATTTCTCTATTCACCAGTGTAGGAGAACAAAGTTAAGAATTATGAAAAAATTGGAGAGAGATGTGGAATATGAATATGCAAAGTTAGGGGACTATGCACATGCTTATGGTTGCAAATCCTGGTAGCACCATTGACATTATGACTACAACAGTAGGTACCAGAAGAATGTTTAAAAGAATTTATGTTTGTCTAGCAGCACTTAAGAATGGCTTCCTAGAGGGCTGTAGGCCTTACTTGGGGCTAGATAGATGTTTTCTGAAGGGTGTCGTGAAAGGTCAACTTTTAACTGTAGTAGGAAAGGATGCGAACAATCAAATGTTCCCTCTAGCATGGGCAGTGGTTGAAGGTGAAAACAATGATTCTTGGCTATGGTTCCTACAACATCTTAAGAGTGATATCAACACCACGGATGGGAAAAATTGGACTTTTATGTTTGACCAGCACAAGGTACTAACTTTTATGAATTATACTAAGCATTTTATATGGATATTCATAATTTTTTTTAACCAAAATTTATTCTTACAGGGTTTGGTGTTTGGGGTTGGACAAGCATTTCCACAGGCTGAGCACAGACTGTGTGCAAGACATATATATTGTAACTGGTCATCAAAGTATAGAGGAGAAGCTTTGAAGGATGCTTTCCATGCATGTGCTAAAGCTACCAATGAACCATATTTGAAAAGAAATCTTGAAGAGCTGGAAAAGTTAGTACCAGGTTCTAGTTCAGCTGCCATTCGAGTTAATCCAACCTCATGGTGTAGGGCCTATTTTCAATGCATCTCTAGTTGTGATTCAGTAGACAATAATTGTTATGAGGCTTATAATTTTGTGCTAGTTGGGGCTAGGAGCAAGCCTATAATATCCATGTTAGAAGAGATTAGAGAATAGGTGATGCTTAGGCAAGTTAGAAAAAGAGCATGGGGAAGCAAGTGGCATGGTCAATATGGGAATAAAGTTATGGCGAAGCTACAGAAAAACATAAATGACAGCTACAAATGGCGTGCAATATATAATGGTGACCAAGGGTTTGAGGTCAAGAGCTACAACTCTAAGTACTCAGTGCATCTTGACATTAAGTCATGTGAATGTAGAGCATGGCAACTTTCTGGCATACCATGTGTCCATGCATGTAAAGCTATTATAAGCAATGTTGAGAAGCCAATGGACTATATGGCAAAGTGGTATAAAAATGATATGTTTATGAAAGCATATGCTTACTCGGTTGGGGTCATGTCAGGTGTTGATTTCTGGCCAGCTACAGGATTTGGGGACCTAAAGCCCCCGTTTGACAAGGCAATGCCTGGAAGACCAAAAAAGGCAAGAAAGAGATCAAAATATGAGCCCAAAAAAACTGGAAGCAAGCTGTCTAAGGCAGGGAGAAAAATGACCTGCAAAAAATGTGGGCTCACAGGACATAATAAAAGGGGCTGTGGAATCCAATATGTAAGTTACTCAACAACATCAGTTATAATATCCAACAAAATGTTTCTGACATGTTTAATATATATAAATTTTAAGGCAAGAAATGTAGGGCCAAGTAGAGCAGAGGAATATATTCAGAGCCAACAAGCAGTAAACATTGGCGGAGAGACAATTTTGGTGAGTTTATAACAACAATTACTGCAAAAATCATAAATGTATTATAAAAATATTATACAGTAACCTGTTTTTCAAGGTGCAAGTGGAGGTCTTGTAGATGTACCTGTAATTGCTGCACACAAAGGCAAAAATGGTGGTGGAGGCAGAGGAAGGGGTAGAGGTAGACATGGCAGGAAAATAGTTGGAATTGGGATTTACACAGATGACTTGGGGACAAGTATTCTAAATGTGAGCAAAATCAGTAATTCCGTTCACTTTTCCTTTCATTTTAACATTTACATTTTCAGTTTACACAACCTCTTTAACTTAGCAAGAAATTGGCGCATGCACAAAATCTGTGTTTTTTTCAGCCTAGATTACCATCACAACAGCTCATATGATGATGATGCATCAACAATCCCTTCTGACATTTTTTGGCTATCTAAAGAAGGCAGCAAAGCTGACTGATTGTGCAAAATCAATTGATATCTAGAAGCTATGCACCTGATTATGCAAAATCAGTTGCTGGTCATTGCACATTTGTACCTAAGATAACTAGATTCTATGGAGACAAGGACGTTATTTTGTATGTAAGATAGTTAATGTATTGAAAAGAAACAAGCTGTGTATATGCAAAAGCAAAACAAGTTGAAGCAAAAGCCATAACTCTCGCTATTTCATTCCATTACTGAATTCCTTTACAAAAGACACCAATAAAAAACTCAAGTTCCAGTAGTACATTCATGCTACAACTACCAATTACATACCTAACATCAATACACCAGACATAAACCACCAAAACCAAACAAACCATTCCTACAAACAGGGCACTTACAGACCACATTCGCCTACTGCTCTTTTCCAGTTTAACTAATACAAGCTTCAACTCGTCAACCTCCTTCAAGATTATCTTGAAGTCCTGTAGACTCGCACATTCACATCCACCATGCTCTGTTTGCCTCCTTAACCTCCCATTATCAGCTTCTGTCCTCATTTGTCTGAAACGTAATTCCCTAATCACATCCCTCGAACGCTGGCACAAGATTGGATCAATCCACACAATAGAATCACACCAAACTTTCTCACTAGCATGTGGGTCATCCTTCACACATCAAGAAATCGGATTGACTATAACTTCAAAACCATTTTACACAAACCACGATAATAGTTACAAAACATAATTGTCATTCAGTTTCTAGCATTACCTGATACTTGCTACACCCGTAGAACCTTCTCCTAGCATTTTTTGTATCCTTCCATGCCGTATATAGCTTCACAGGGAAGCCGCAAAAGCATTTTTTTATCGCCTCTACTTCTGCTTCCGATTTCTTGCAACAATCACCTCTAGAACATGCTGAAGACCTTGACGTTGCTGATCTACTTGCTTTTTCGTTCCAATTTCTCTCTATTTGTAGAGAATTAAATTTCCCCAATTCCTCACCCTTCAAAACCCTTGCCCGAAACCTAATTCATTCTCCTGGAAACGGCCTTCTCTTATCCACGTTAGTGCCTTCTTCATGCCATTAAACCCACGTCACCAACTCCTGCACACTTTTTAATCACTAAAGGACTAACTCGCCCATTTATTTCATCTTTTACAACCAAGTCACAAACTTAATGAAACTTACAGGACTGAATCATTAGGAGTCATACTTAAGGGACTAACTCGTGCAAGTTGGTAAAGTTGAGGGACCAAATACATATTTAAGCCTAAAAATTACTTCAAATTAGGACAAGGAAGACACCCTTGTCTATTGGAGACGACCTGACTACATTTTGAATATTTTTCTTATTGATTATATTAGTGGAATTAGATCTAATGAGACTAGTTCCAATAGTGCTACCTTAAGGGCACCAAACATCTACAACCTTGATATTTGTAACAGGCCTTAATGGCTAAACCTTGCTTTTGTTCTTTCTATTTATGCCATATTTGTGTAGGGAAAAAAAAAAGTCATTAGAGTGTGGACAAGCACGCAATAATCTAAAACTTCTCTATTTTTTGGGCCTTTTTCTTGTTCTTCATATTACATATTTTTTGGGCCTTTGATCTTTGTGGCCCATCTATTCTGGGCCGAAACTCCCCTTTTACTTTTCTATTTTATCTTTTATTTATTATTATTATTATTATTATTGCATTCAAAATATTTATACTAAGTATTGGAAAACCTCAAGAAATTTTTAATAATTTTCCTTTTTTTACCAAATAACACCAACTCTAAAAGTTCCAATTAAGTGGCTCATGGTTGCCAGGATATTTGTGGTAAGAGTCTGATTCTCTCCATCTAGTCAAACTACTTCATTCTCCATGGCATTTTATGTGTTTGGTGTTATCTTAGAAGATATTCATTTTTTGGCTTATTCGTTATTTTAATCATGCCTCAAATATGTAACTGTGTAACTAATGAGTTACAAAAAATGTGTGCGTTACTTTGGTATTTGGCCCCTAATTGTCTTGTGACTATTTCTAATGGCATTAGTTTTTTACTTATGGGCAATCTTTATTTTTTTTTAAAAAAAAAAAACCTGTTCCATAGATTTTTCCTCCTGATGCTGTAAAATTAGGAGTAGGTTTTTAACTGTGAAATTACTACGAAACGTAAAGAGATGGTGTAGTTGACATAAAAGACTAATGGATTACTTTAATAATCTGCATTTTTTTTTACCATACAAAATCTGCTACGCACGTACTTGCCACGAAGATGACACAAAAAATGTTTACAACACACACACTCATTGACAAATTTTCTCATGAGCTAGTAGCCTAGTTACTATCCATGACATTGATCGGGAAGAATTTCGCCGCAACACATGGCTTTACGGTGAGACAGATTGTCATGCATGCCTTTTCTTTTCTTAATAGAAGATTTGTGTGATTAGGGACTGATTTTTAAGAAATACGTTTGATATTAGTATTAGTAATTAGTATTAACATTTTAAAAAAACTATCCAATAATAGATTTTAGGTTTTAACTTCACTATTTTCATCTCAACCGTTAAATAAATTATAAAAAACTTTAACACTAACAATAAAAACTGTTCCCAACAAAGCCAAAAGTGATTATTTTTATGTATAGCTGATTATTCACTAAATTTGTGTAACATTTTCAAATATGTTTCAAAGCAAGTATTTCAACATCTATCTATTGGAAATAATATTTCTTTTAGTGGTGGTTCAAAATTTCAGTCTTTTTTTTATTAAAAAAACATTGTCATAACGGGCTGTCACCGTGCAATAACAACTTTGTACGCATGAAGAGGGAGAGTCTTGTTTTAGAAATAAAAAAGAAAAATAAAGTAAGAGTCATCATTACTGAATATACAATAACTTTTTACATGTTGAAACTTGAAAGACAAACAGTACACATATTATGAAAAAGGACCAAAAGAAAAAAACAACAACAACAAACAGAAGAACCAAATCAAGATTCATGAAAGAAACTACCTGAAAAACAAAACAAAACAAAACAAAAGCGAGGTTACACTAAAATTCATGCTATTGGATCAATGACATCCACACTAGCAGAACAAGAGAGCATCCTTTTGAAAAACCTAAAAAAGGCACCTCTCAGGACCAAACACTTCCTCTTCCTTCGAATTCCCCTCACTTCCCTCCTCTTCTTCCTCTTCTTCCTGTGATCGGCCACCTTATCCTTGGCCGCTTTCCCGAAGCAATTCGGTGTCGTTTCGTTCGTTGTCTCCTCTTCCCGGGTGAAGGTGTAGCTCCGCAGGTACATCTGCCTGCAGGAGATGCTGTCCACGAACCTCGGGCGGCAGTGTGGCTGGCCCCGCCAACTGTTGGCGCTCACTGACCGGACGAACTCTGCGTCGGACTCCGGCCACTTGTAGAGGTTGACGTAGGTGGCTCTCACCGGCACTTGCGGGTCACGTGCGTCGTTCGCGCAGTTTGACAAGCAAACAGAGGCCATATCATACAGCTTAGCCAAGCTAGCTAACTTGCTCAACTGATGAGGAATTCTCCAAAATGTTGCAAGAATGTTGAAGTGGATTTGTGTACTTTTGGCCTTTTGGGTGATAAATAAAGTTTCAGATTGCGAAGAGGAGATAATAAACATGAAAAGGAGGGAGGGAGGGTGGGAGAGAAAGTCTAATCTATGGACAATGCTTAAAAGTAAAATTTGTTTTCTTCGTTCAGTGGTAATTAACTAACACTTTTTCATTTATTTGAAATTTAATATTTGTTCCTCATATAACATCAAATTTTGCTAAACAAAATTTGAAATTTATATATATATATATATATATATATATATATATATAGATATATATTATATATAATATATATATATATATATTTAAAAAATTAGAATACAAATGCAATCCGACTCTCAAGATATCGAATACATATATACAATAATTGGTAAAACTAAAAGTACATCAACCAATTAGAGCAAAGTCTAGTCGCGCGCCCGTTCCGAATTGGTAGCAAAATAATATTTTTGGTCCAATCTTTGTAAACTATTTTACAATAAAACCCTTCAAACTATTATTTTACTATTTATTTTTTATATTTCTCGATTTATGTGTACAAATTTGAGAAAAAAATAAAAATATCACACAAATTTTTTTCTTTCTTAATCTTTGCACTAAACCGAAATATTTTAACATTTTTAAGACAAAGACAGTACTAAACTATTCATGTACACATATATCTAAACTCTACAGATGAGAGGATCAAGTTTCTAACCTTAGTTTCAGTCTAATTAAGGCCTTGGTCCTAGTCATAATTACCATTGAGTCAAGACCATTAATTGGCAAAAACTATAAGATTTTATCTCTCATTTTCGTAATAAACATAAGCTTTATTAATAACATAGTTAATATTAAAGTGATGTTAGATTTACTGAGAACTTTATTATTAAAGCTTTAGAAGATTCTAAATAACACAGTCTCACTGATTTCTCTAGAAAATAACGTGGAACGAGTTAACTTTTTTGCATCAAGACATAAGTTTGCTTGTGTATTGATCACTTTAGTACGTTATAGCATTTTTTTATCGATCGATATGGTAGGAAGTCAGGCTTGATCATAATAATGAACAATGATTGTCTTTAAGCATGGGCGATTGGGTGCGGTGTTGGCGAAGAGTGGATATGTTAAATAAGAAATGGTAAAAGAATTACTACTTTATACAATCGCTGGAGCTGATGAATTGAAGTTAACTGCGTATACGCATGCAAGGGGCAAATTCCAATAACTGCTGCCAAGATTTATATCATGCCTCGTGGAAGGCTGATCGTGGAGTTAAAAGTGATTTTAGATTGGGAAAGTTACAATTATTTTAACATACAATTTGTTCTCTTTATTTTTTAAAATTTACATTTTGTTCTTAGTTTTTTTATGTTGTTTAATAACAACTTCTAAAGCTGTAATTTAAACTATGTGATAATCATTTTCTAGTAATTTAGATCTCTTCAATATTTTTTTATACCTAGTAGACATTTTAAATTATCATTTTTTCCTTTCTATAAATACATTTTCTTCCTGTACATGCATATTACTCCCTTCATCCTAATTTATATGAAACGTTTTGCTGGACATACTAATTAAGGAGTTTACATTTTTTTTCTATTTTTTTTCCAGATTTTGCCCTTTTCTTCCTCTGTTCCTTGTCTTCTTCGTATTGTTGATCAAGCCAAATCATCGATTTCGTATTGGCCCAATCTCCTTGCAGCCTCGATGCCCTCGCCGCCACTCCTCCCCGCAACCTAACCTCCTTGCCACCTCGACCCATGGCCTCTTCATTGCCTCTTAGATCATCGACCCACATCCTTTTCTCACTGCCTCAACTACTTCCTCTTCTCACTACCTCAACCCACGCCATCACTGGCTATACAATCATCCTCACCAGCACCGATTGTCGATTTTGCCTATACCTTCAATCATCAATTGTCCTCATTGGTACCGATTTCGCCCTCGCTGTCAATTGTCGATCCCTAATTCAATGGCAAAGGAAGATAGATGGAGAAAGAAATCGAAAGTCAAAACTATGTCGGAGGAAAAAAGAGGTAAAATAGGAAAATAAGTATAAAAGACTTAATAAAAAAAGAAACGTTTCATCCTTTTTGGGATAGCTCAAAAAAGAAAAGCATTTCATCCTTTTTGGGACGGAGAGAGTAGTATTTTTTAAAGGTCGATTAGCTATGAAAAAAATATTAAACATTTTAAAATTATTGAAATATGGTTATCAAATAGTTTAATTTAAAGTTTCAGAAGTTGTCAGACATTATAAAGAAAGTAGGAAGTAAAGTGTAGTTTTTTAAAATAGAGGGGATAAAGTGTAGGTTAGATTAAACCATAGTGGAGCTTTTGTAATTTATCTTATAATTTATATGCAACCTCTCTTAACTGTAATAATGAAGTACCCCAGAAAAATATAATTAAGGTCTAATAGGGAATAAACTTTCGTTTAGAGCCAAGCCAATTACAAAAACTTGTGATATATAGTTTTTGGATTAATTTAGGGTTTTAGCCAAATATTAAAAAAAATCAACTTCCTTTTTAACAAAATTTCTAGATAACTACGAAACTGTGGGCTTTTTTGTGAAGAAATCATGCACGAAGAAGATGAAACGTGTTTAAATCTAAGTCACATAGAGCGGAAGTGAGAGCAAGAGCGTGAATTTGTCAAACTTGAAAAAAATATTGAGAGCAGGAGCGGTTCGAGAACGTCACAATATATATATATATATATATATATATAGGAGAAAAGACAAAGAAATTGATAGTTTTTAACACTAAAGCAACATATGAAAAATCAAACTTATAAAATAAAGTCCAAACTGAGATGAATTTCAACAGAAATAGTAAAATTAGTTATAAATGACTAGCTAATGATTGTTATTCTTTCTTACTCATTTCTAGCCCTCTTGCCACGGGATTAGTTCCTAAAAGGGCAATTAAATTTTGGTCATGAATTGAATACAGTAGACTGCAAGAGAAAAATGAGTACAACAAGCATAATGATGCAGCCCTTTATGATTACTCAGAAATCCTATAGCTCAGAAACCTGCAAATTATAATTCTTCCAGTGGACGTATAAACACAATATGCCTGAGATGTAGCTAAATTCAATTTACATGAATCTGGAACATCTTTCATGGTAATACAGGGCAAGGGAGATGTTGCATGATGTTCTATTTTACTTGGGTGTGTTAACCAACAACCAGTGCCCATGAAGACATGATCTTTATGCTGGATGCTTGGAGTTAAATGTTTGGTTTCTGAACCTGTTAACGGTGCTCCGGGGAGAATATACAAAAGGTTGCATTTCTTCAATTGTTTACTCTCTATGCGATAATCAATTGTATAAACCATCTTAGGAAAGCAATTGCATTTCTTCATTCATGCAACAACGTCAGCTTGCCTTTTCGTCAACCTTGAGTATAGGCCATTTTTGGAAAGCAGCTCCCTGTGTATGATACAGTAAGGTTTGAGAAAAGAATTGCCAACTACCAACCTCTACAATTTGACCACCATCTATCACCACGATTCTTTTTGCTGCTTGTATTGTAGAAAGCTTGGGCGGGTTCCATAGACTAAGATTTGAGGCTAAAAACACTTGGAGAGCTTTGAGGTATATAGATAGAATGTCTAAAAGACTACTTATGGACTATAACTATGATAGCCCAAAGAACACTTTGGAGATCAGCATATGATATATAGGATGCCAGATAAGCAAATTAAGCTTTCAATTGAGGTGACTTCCTGTGGGGAATTGAAGTCACGAACTAGGAAACATCGAAGCATGATTTTGGAATCCTAAGCATGTGAATTCATCATGATCTTACTCCAAAAGCACAAATTCGCGCGCTGAACTTTGGAGTGGCAATAAGGGCAACGCTTCCTATGACTAAGGTTTAAATTCGATTAAAGGGAAGAAAGGATATCGTGTTCGAGCTAAAATTACGGCTGAAAAGTATTTTTCTTATGGATTCGAGACAATCCTTTTAGGACGCTCACACTTTCTTTCAGAAGTTATTTTATACTTTATAGATGTCTATTTTTTATGGTTAAATTATACACACTAAAATCATATTACTAACTTGTTCATTCTATCCCATTAAAAATCTATTTTTTATGGTTAAATTATACACACTAGAATCATATTACTAACTTGTTCATTCTATCCCATTAAAAAACTAACACTTCTAACATATTAAGATTGGTTCGATAACAATTTAAGGTTATATATTGACAATAAGCTCCTGATCGATAAAAACAGTTATCCTCAAGTGAATAGAATATTTGGAGTTATATATATTATTATTTTTATATATGTAGAGGTATCAAATGGAAGCACACTTGGTGTGTTTGCATTTGAATTAGAGGTGATATATGATCAAGTGCACGCTCCTGCTATGCTTCTAGAAAGGCCCTTCAAGATTTTACCTATGTAGGTTACATTAACATTCCAAAAGGGTTGGAAGGTAAAAATTTCATCCTAGTTTATATATTGATTGCCCTCATCAGTCTTATATATAGTATTTCTTTCACTTTTACTGCAATATTTCACACATTTATAAGTGTTTTAGACAGTTTGTTTTGTTGGGGAAAAATTCTAAATATCCCATCAAGCCTAGTGGAATAACAAACATGATCAAACAAGTATAAACGAATTTAACATAGTTCAGCTCTTAACTAGCCTAGATCTACAAATGAGAGAAATTCACTCAAACAAAATATAGAGATTACAGTAGACGTATGCCCTCAATGCTTACGCCAGCTTAT
The DNA here is from genome assembly GCA_005392925.1 of Aquilaria sinensis. Taxonomy (NCBI): domain Eukaryota; kingdom Viridiplantae; phylum Streptophyta; class Magnoliopsida; order Malvales; family Thymelaeaceae; genus Aquilaria; species Aquilaria sinensis. The sequence goes on along the minus strand of SMDT01003106.1, from coordinate 215,139 downwards.
GGATCTCCTACACACCACTGATAAACTCAATATTTTGCTCTCACACAATTACAATATATGAAAATTGCAAAAGGCTTCTCGTCCCAACCCTCTCCGGCTTCCGAATCTTCCCTTCCTTCTAAGACCCCTCATATTTTGCCTCCTTACCACATTGGTTTTATTCTCATACTCAAAAACTCTAACACAAGAAGCCTTTTTATAAACCACACACAAACTCAAACCATATTAAAATAGGAAAACTAAATCTCAAACAAATAGGAAAACTAAAACCAAATTCTAAACAAACTAAAATTTTTTAGCTATTTCAATTTAAGCCAACAAACCTAACATATTTGACGCACAAAAAGATCTTAGGTACTTTTATGATCCAGAAAAGTTAAAACCTTCAAGATTAGAATGGGTTGGGCCCCATAGGTGGAAGTCTTTGGGTGAGTCTTAACAATGAGTATGCCCGACTGAAATTTCTTGTTTCCATTCACTATGTGGCTGCCAGGTTCAAATGAGTTACAACCAACCCCATTGAAAAGCTTTTTCTTTATTTCAAGATTCCAACACCCATTCCAGGTGAAGGCCTTCCCATCAGTGACTACTACATCTTAAATGACTATAATTTCAAATATGACTTATGAATGGGTTCGTTACAAGCATCAATAGCGAATCTGTATCTAATATTCAATCGAATGTATGTTAATTGGATTAGACACTACAATAATGATTATCTATAGAACAGTTTAACAATACTTCATTTTCTGAGATTTCACAAGCACAAAATCCTTGAAAATTTCATTTGCATGATTCCTACCCTCTCAATGATTCAGTAATTTTAGATATGGCTTAAGAATGAGGGTAATTGCAGGCACCATCAATAAAAGTCACTTCATGAGTTAATTACAAGAGTGATGTAGCAAAACCATCAAACAAGTTGATAAACCGGATTTCCCAAGGCATTGGATCGGTCCGCCAGTAGGATTCCTTCACTCAAAGAGATAAGGTTAGAGAGCTTGAAGACACAAGGTTTGAGAGCCCTTGAGATGCGCCTCCATGGCAGATCCTCTAATCATCAAGTCAGCTCTCTAAAATGAGATGAAGTGGCTCTGAAAGAGTAGAGTTTTGTATTGCCTAACTTGCATATGCCGTAAGGGTCCATTTTATGGATGAGAGTCCTAGTTGTAGCCTTCTTGGAGTGTAATTGATGAGAGATTATATTATTATAGGGATCTTTTTTTATTAAAGTCATTCCATAATTATATTCTATAATAGATTAGTCCACTTGATGATGGGTTGGCCCTCGCAATATTTTTTCAATGCAATGAGCCCAAGAAGTTTCAACGCAATATGGTACCAAAAAGCTTTGCACATTTACTTCTCATTGGAAATGCTACATTATTTTCTAAGAGACACTAGTATAAAAGCTTTTTTGTAGATGATATATAAATATGTAAATTGATCATGCAAATGTTAGCATTTATATCTAAAGATATGAGTCAAATGCAAGTTAAAACTTAAGTTTCAAGCACTATGAAACAGATAGGGTGTATATATATATTGTTGGATTTGTTCCATTCATGGCTCACATTTATTTGATTTTGATGATAACAAAACATAGTTGTTTTATGCATTTCAAAGTTTTACCTAAAGATTTATACATTGGTCTTTTATTGATAAAGTTTTGATCTTTGTAAGGAAAATTATTTCATAAGTATATTTGAAGTATTTATGTTGATTCAAGCATTGCATGTGAAGGAAGAAATCATTTTGGAGAAAAATTCATTGAAGTTTGGAAATGAAAAAATCTTGGAGCTATAGTTTTAACAGGGTGAAAATGTTTCAACGTGTTGAAACTGGAGTCAGTTTTCAAACCCGAAAGCATTTTACTTCTAGATAAGAAAATCATTCGAGTGAAATTTTTTCAACCGGGTGAAACTGGAGTGATTTTTCGAACCCGAGAGCATTTTGGTTCTGGAACAGAAAAACACTCGAGTGAAATTTTTTTAACCGTGTGAAACTAGAGCAGATTTTCAAACCCGTGAGCATTTTGGTTCTGGAACAGGAAAACACTCGAGTGAAAAATTTTCAACCGGGTGAAACAATGATCGCGTGATTTTTCAATTTGAAAAATCTTTGAAAATTAATTATACATTCATGTCACGTCAGATTTCCACATGTATAAAGTACTGACAGCTCATTAATTACCAATATAGCCATTGGAGGTCAAACCTTGGATTTTGTTATCAGACAGAATTTTCAACTGAGTGAAACTGGACGACAGAAATGATTTTCTGTCAAATTTGACAGCAACGGTCACCTGCTTTCTTGGAGACATTTCTGACCTTCCCAACGGTTCTTCAACATCTCTTTGGCCCCCAAATGATCATAAATACATGGAAAAACACCTTGGAGATAACTCTTAGCCATTAGAAGTGAAGATTCATCATCAAATACTCATCAAAGTGTTCATCATTTGAGAAAAGAGCTAAGAGTTGTGCTTTCACTTGTATATCTAACCTTGAGTGCTATTGTGTAAGCTTGTGAGTTTGTAAACATTTCAAGTCTTAAAATCTCTTAAGTGTAGAGTGGTTTCTAGTGAACCTTGAAGAAAACTATGGGAGTGGTTTCTAGTAGGCCTTGGAGAAAACTAAAGATTGGTTGCGTGTGAACCTTGAAGAAAACACCATTGTAATCTTGATCAAGAGATAGTGGAGGAAATCTCAAGTGAGCAAGCTTGAGGAGAGGGCGTAGACTTCAGTTAGTGGAGTTGAACCTCTATAAATCCCGGTGTACTATTTTCTTGTCTCTCTTTATATTTTTCTTTATATTTTCCTTATACTTGCTTAGTTTGTTCTTGATTTTTGTTAAGTAAATTTAGTTATAAAATTTGATTTTGCTAAAGTTTTTAATACAACCAATTCACTCCTTCTTGGTTGCACTTGGGCCAACATATATATATATATATATAAACAAGATTTACATTACTATACAAAATGTGAAAGATTTACTACTAGTTCTCTATGTTGTACATGTGATGATCAATCTCTAACTCATCTTCGATATCATCTCCATCATCAAACAATTGCATAAACCGAGCTTGATCTTGTTGCCTCTTCCTCCTTTGCCAGAACTTACAAGCCACAAAGACTACAGTGAACACCAAAACTGAAACCAACAAGCTAACAAATATGATCAGGAGCGCTATATGTTTTCTTTCTTCTTCGTTATCATCTCGAGGGGCTTTGGTTGTATCTACATAATAATATATATACAACAAGGAGTGAAGATTTCTCCATGGAAATCTGGTAATTAAATATGACGGAAACAAGATAAATATATATATAAAAATAAAACTCACGAGGTGGAAGGGAATGGGAAGAGCATTCTGAGCAAAGGAAAGTTGCATTAAATTCGTTCTCTTTGAACCGGATATATTTGTTATCTCTGAAATCATCTAAGCAGAACTCCCATTCATCATACACGCCATCTGATTTAAGGAGATCCTGCTCGTAAAACCCACATCGCTTGCATTTCTTGCTTTGTAATTGTGTCAATGGCTGCATATATACAAAGTTATATTATATATATGTGTGTGTGTAGCCACACTTCATTTCTCACTAGCTTGATTTATCAGTAAGAAAGAAATAAGAAGAGAGGAATATATATATATATATATATGTACCTGCCACGATTCCTCGCCCTTGAAAGCATAAACGACATGTTTGGTTTTAACATCCGGCAAGACTGTCTTGTTCTCGTCTTTGCAACGGAAATAAACGATCAGTTTTCCTGGCAGCCACTCGTGGGTGTTGAATATTTCGATCGATTGCAGCGTTACAGTTTCCGACACCGTTAGGCCTACAAACCTACCATTATCAGTAAAACCAGAGGAATGGGAAGGGGACACAAAATTCAAATCATGCATGTAGCCGACACCAGCTTAGCTGAGATTAAAACTCGATCGGTTGGTTGATTATTTGATTTGAATGAAAAAGGTTTTTTAAGAACCTGAGAATAAGGAGCTGAGAAAGACGACCCACCAACAGAGAAAACTCAGGTGATGGCGAAAAGACATAGCTAGCGAAGCAATGGTGGTCTGGATCCAACATTATTTTCTTCTTCGCACAATATTTCTCGTTCCTCTTCTTTTCCGTTGGCATTGGAGAGAGACGATCGAGCTGAGGCCGAGGCTGACCGCTTCCCCCTGCGGGATTATTGCCCGAACTTCGCCTCTTAACTTGCTACGCTCAACATTCAGCCCTCACCACCCTCTCTCTCTTATACTTTGCCACGTACGCCGTACCTTTCGTTTATCCCTAAGATTATCGTATATAAACTAACCATTTGTGTTTCATCTCAAATCACCAACCTTTACATTATTTGGTTAAAAATTCACTCACTAATATTATTAAAGTGGACTAAATAAGCTATTTTTGTTACTGAAATAGCTAGGTCAAACCACCCTTTTTCTTTTGGTAATCAGAATAAAAAAGAGAGAACAAGCGAAAAGAAAGATAATTTAATTAGTAGATTAAGTGATAGAATCTTTGACAATGAAAACTAAGTCAAACCAAGAATCTTTAAAGTTTGAAACCGCCTGCTTCTACCCACGTCAAATTATCACAAGGATGAGTTGATTTAATGTGGTCAAAAATACTAGAAAAATTCTTAATGTCATACTCCTCTATTTTGTAAAGCTTGTCTCATTTACTATTTATAATAATTAATTCATAATTTTTTTATTTTAAAATTTCTTATATAAATATAAAGTTTTTATATGAAATTAGTACCTTAAAGACTATAATTTATAAATATAATTTTTAAGAATTCTTTACAATACAATTCTCTTTTATGTATAAAACTCTAGTTTTAACACTACCTCCTCAATTAAATCTTTACTAGTACTATTGAGCATTACTAAAGGAAAACGTAAAAATGATTACAAGTTATTACCATATTTAATTAATAATTTTGTGGCAATACTAATTTAATAAACACATTCACTTTTAAATACCCTATTTCCATGTGGTTGGATTTTGTTTGAGAATTTTAGGGCCAATTTTTTTTAATTTATATCAATTTAATTCAAAATGCCTTATTTTTATATTTTTATATTTTTTTTGCTGTGAACCAATTTTATTTAAAATTCAATATTATATAGATAAGATAATTCATTTAAAAGTAAATTTTCTTGATATTATTAAACATTTATAATTTTTTAATGACTAAATCTAGAAAAATTATAAAATAATTATTAAGATTATAAAAATTATACTTTCCATGTATTGTTATATTTACATAATATTAAATTTTAAATAAAATTAATTTCAAGTAAAAAAGATTGTAAAAATAAAAGCAAGTCATTTAGATTATGTTTCACTGTCGGTGCATTAGCCATGTCATGCAATTTCTAGCTTTTGTTTAACCGAAATTGGTTCCAACAAATTTTTTCCAAAAACAGTTCCAAACTTCCACAGCTCCTAAAAATGTATGCTAACCAAGATGTTCAAATATAGCCAAATTAGCGCCCCATATTCGAATATAATCAACCCATATGTGGTTTTCCGATCTTCCTCCCACCGCCACCCGCTCTACTCCAATGGCACGGCTGGCAGCGCAACCGTCCACCGCAACCATCTCGTCTCTCCTCCTCTTCCTCCTCGCCACCGCCAACGCCACCAGCCCGCTATCCCTAACCTCTAATCCTATCGTCAATGCGACAGCCACCTTCGGGGCCGCTGTAAAGGTGGACCCAACACAACTGCTTAAAACGTCGTCCAAGAAAGCGCACGGCGCGATCGCCCGGGAGTTCACCGACGCTCACAACAAGGTGCGTGCCGGAGTCAACCACGCGCCCCTGTCGTGGAACAAGACCCTGGCCATGTTCGCAAGGCGGTGGGCGGAGAAGCGCGTGGCGGACTGCAAGTTGATCCACTCCGGCGGCCCCTACGGCGAGAATCTTTTCTGGAGCCAGCTGCCTCACTGGACGCCGGCGAAGGTCGTGGCCAAGTGGGCAGAGGAGGAAAAGTACTACGACCGCACGTCAAATTCGTGCATCGGCGGCCAGATGTGCCAGCACTACTCGCAGATCGTGTGGAAGTCGTCGCGGCGGTTGGGTTGCGCGCGCGTCCAGTGCCAAAGCAATCGCGGGTTTTTCGTCATATGCAATTATGATCCGCCGGGAAATTTCAAGTCAGAGAGCCCGTTTGAGGAGTATCCAGAAAACTGAAAAGGGCACCGCAAGTTAAAAGGTAGCTGCTCCGACGCCGCCGAAGTCATGTAGGGGAACTTAAGATGTTTTTTTTTTTTTTTTTGGCGAGCTTGGGGTAAGAAAAGCAAAATTTTTTAAATATGAAGAGAGATGTGTAGTTTTGGCAAACTTTTAAGAAAGTGCAAATTCGCGGTCATAGATAAATAGAACTCCGTAATTATAATGATATTAATAAATCCTAATACGATTTTATTTACTGCTAAACAAGTCTAAAATGAAGAATAATAAATATACTAAAATTATCTACACGGAACTGTATAAATATATGAGCAAAAACTTTATAAAATCTTGTGTGTTAAATACCATTATTTTCTGAAAAATAAAGCGAGAAAAATTACGAAACTTTTTAGAATTAAATCATATACAGACACTAGCATTCTAGTAATAATAGTTTTGTAATTCTTTTATTACATTTGCAATTTTTCATCTGAAAAACCTTTACCCCATTTGTTTATTGGTTCATTTTTTTTTTAATACTCATTCATCCCAGAAGTATTGCTCTATTTAGAATTGCACAAAATTTTAGGCAAAAGGCATTTTTGCTCTCATCTTCTAGATTTGCCCTTGTTTTACCTCATCTCTTATCTTGGCTTAGCTTCTGTTTTAATTCTCTGTTGGTTGAATCATCCATCAGTCATCATCTACTCATCGCCTCCGCCCTCCCCCTTGACCTCCTCACCGGCCCAACCAAGTCGCCCTCGCCTTTGCCCTAGCTGACCAATTCACCTCGAATCCCTTTCCCCGTTGTCCTCCTTGCCTGATTCCTCCCCCGATTCGCTTGGGCCTCCATCCATTGTGGTGGAATCGAGACTGTCGATTGCACCAGCCCTCACCTCGGCCTCCATTGATCACCTCACCCTTCGTTAATCGCATCGGGATCAAGACTGCCGATCACCTCAGCCTCCGTTAATCGTGGTTATTCGATTCGCCTCATTCGTCAGTCATTACCAATCGCTCATCGGTTATCGCTTGATCGACCATTGCTCAATCATCTCTCGATCGCCTCATGGTCACGATCACTACTCAGATGACGCTCGGTTACTACTCATATGCCACTTGATCACCTTGTGGTCGCCGCTCGGTTGCCACTTAGTCACCATCTGATTGCTGCACAGTTGTCACTTGGACGTTGATTGGTTGCCGCTCGGACGGACAAAAATCAGAAATTGGGGAAAGAGAGAGTTTGAGAGTAGATTTGTTGGGAGGAAATAAAGTGAGATAGATGAGTCAAATCAGAGGTACAATAATAAATTAGGTGTAAAAAGTTACTTAAAAGAGAAATTGTGTAAAAGTCTTGAGACTACAAAAAAAAAATGTAGCAAAATTTTTGAGATGAATGCAGTGGCGGAGCCACGTTCACGTGAGAGGGGGCAATTGCCCCCACTGAATTTTGGCGAAATTACACATTTAGTATCATATTTTTAATAAAATTTACAACTTGACCTTATAAATTTTAAAGTTTACATCTATATATTATAAAAAGAATTATCATTGGCCCCACTGACAATTTTTTCTTGCTCCGCCCTTGGATGAATGGAGTATATATTAGTGAAAAACCAACTCATATCATATATAGTATATCGTATATTATCGAAATTAATTAGAACTCGTAGCTCCAGCCGTTATACGACTGTTCCATTTCAGAGGAAGGAAATATTAAACTTTTGAAAAAGACAGGATTTTTTTAAATAATGGAAAGAATATTCTTAAAGGGTTTGGTAAAAGTAAATTTAACCTTTTACGCGTATCTGACCCCTTTTTGTTTTTTCCTTACCGACCTATTTTTCCACCGTAACTTTCCAAAGAGTACTATTATTATTATAGTACCCAACTCTTTATATAGTTCACTTTGAGATGAGTACAAAAGAATTGAACTCAATTAATTGCAATGTAATCTAATCAAGTGATAATGTGTGTTTGATCTCAACCGTACGAGACCGAGAAATCTCGTTGGCTTTTTGGCAAGCATATATTGGTTCCTCTATTCTGATTATTTGTTTGTCATTAGATCAGATTATATAATAATGGCTTTGTGTAGGATAATTTCTGTTTTTGGGCCGTCAATCTACCAAACACATGGTTCTTAGATCTAAAGTCACATGATGGGAATAATGCAATAAGATAGATTCTGCTCAATTCCCTAATATATTCCAATTCAAAGCATGCATTTTGAGATCACCAACTAAAGTTCTTACACGGACGTTAAGTGAAATATAATTAGAACATGTGCAATCTTGGGGAAAAAGATAATTTTGGGGAATCTTCTAGAAAGGGTTTGAGTAATATGATTCAATAAATGAAAAAAAAAATACAACTTAAAACATCTTATATATAGTGTAACAAGAAACCCTAGCCTAAACTAATATGGAAGATCTAAAATAACTAGAAATAAAAATGTATTATCCCTACAAACAATGGAATAATTCTTTTAGAGCATTCAATTACATTCAAAACGACACATCCTATAATAGTAATTCTAATAATAATACAAAAAGTCATGGCTTTCAGATGTTGGGCAATTGTTTAGATCCTCATTTTCATCATTTCTTTCTCAACTTATCTCGTTCAGCCCAATCAAGGAACTCATTCATGACAGGTATCCACATCGAGCTCTTAATTTCATATCATCCAAACAAAAAGTTATTGCAGAGTGGAATGCTTAGTAGTTAGTACCATAATTACACATTAAAGATGAGTAATTCAGCTAGCACCCTCACCAAAAAGACCCTGAAGAGGCAGCTCAATCCTTGGAGAACACCTTTGTTTGCAATTGGGAGGCTTTGGTGAAGAATGCAGGCCAACAAAGGTAGGTGGACATGATGCTGCTGACGGTAGATGCACCAATGAGCATGTTCATGACGACAATCTGCAGTTGAATGGCCTCAGTGGGAGAAGCTCCGCCCATTATGAGGCCGGTCATAGCCCCCGGAAGAGAGATCAAACCAACAGTTTTCGCATTGTCAAGCACCGGCGAGAGTGCAATAACAAGAGACCTTTTCACTTGTTGTAGTGTTGCTTGCCTGGGAGTTGCGCCGAGAGCCAATGCCGTCTCAACCTACAAAACCAAACCACTACCACAATTAAGTGAAACCAAAGACCGGAAGGGTCTCCAAACTGGCCTGAAAATGCACACTTAACTAGTGAAGAATTTCAAAGTGACAATAACAAATGTACAATGTCACTGACCAAGTTCATTTGCGTCTTGATATCGTCGCGGAGTCTCTTCATGGTAACTCCAGTTACAGTCATGGCATTCCCAACCAACATTCCAGCTATGGGGATTATATACCGCGGAGTGAAAGGGAAGACGTGGAGCAGAACGAGGAGCACCATCGTTATTGATGTCCCGGCCAAGATTGAAGCTCCGGCTACATACTGCCCCCGGGGCACATGTTTTGCTCGTTGGCCTGCTGTGTAGCCAGCAACTGAAACCTGCAAAGGAGAAGCAAACAATAACATGAGCAAGAGCTCTCAAGTAAACTGTATATGGTAGGGTAATATAAGGTGCAATAGATGTAGAGATATGTGAATGTTGCCGCGAGGGCAAAGGCAAAGCAAAAGCTCGGTAATTGATATGAGATAAATATAAGGTCAAATCTTTGGCGTTATGAATCTTATAACTATTAGGTATATAATAAGGAAAAAAAAGGGGTAGACTTTGGGGAAATTGGCAAAAGTCAGAGGCAGAGTAAGCACCATTTCCTCTGTTTCCCAACTAACATAGAAAAAAAAAAAGGGAAAAGAAAGTTATGTTCAACAAAAGGTTGAGAAACATTCTAATTAGTGAGTCGGGGGTTAAAAATTTCAAGGCTGAGACATCAACAAGTTTAACAAGAATTTAGTGGACCAGCATAAACTATTGCTCTGCTTCAAGTATTGGCACATAAACATTATTACAATGTTCTAAAACAGTAAAAGGCCAAGTACCTCAAAAGAAACAGTAAAAAGAACATGCATCAACGATTGACTTTCTGATCGGCAAAGTAGCAAAACAGGGTAAACAAGATAAGCATCGTAATCCGCTTATATCAACTCATACCTGTCGGAATAGTTTTTATGAACAATATTAAACTTTTGAATAATTTATTAATAATAAAAATTAGTTTACTAAACCATTAACACTGAAAGTTACTCTTTAATAGTCCTTTTTCATATTCTAAAGCTGACCAGTAACACTAATTCCTTACAAAGAATAGAAAATAGAAGCAAAGGAGAAAAATTAATCCATATAAAATATATAGGTCCACAAGACATATAAATATATAGGTCTACAAGACATATAAACATATAGGTCTACAAGACATATAGAGGCTAACCATGAAAAGATAGGCAAGAATTATCCAGCCACTATTTTTCTGGTTGAAGATGAACTGAAGAACAAATCCAATAACCGAGAGCTGAAGAAAAGCCCTGAAAATAGAATAAACCATCTCCCACTCCAAACTCAGCCTCTGAAATCTGGACAAGGCGACCGCCATGAGCACCACCGCCAGCGCCGCCACCGGCTTGATCATTCCCTTGAGAAATTCCGTCAGCCATCCCAAATCCCAATGCTCAAAGTCGAAATCAAAATCCAGACCCATCTGAAACCAACTCTACCTTAAACCCAGAAACCCAAAAAACGAAAGGTTGAGTTGTGACCGAATATTGGCCGGCGTATGGGTGCCCAGTTTGATTGTTGGTTGCGGACACGTCAAGGAATAAAAAGAGAATTACCAGGGGAAACAGCCGCCCCCTGGTGAAGATGAGAGCAAGAACAGCTAGGGGAGTTCTTTTCTGTACAGAAGTGACGGAATCATTATTTATTTATTTATTTATTCTTTCGGTTGTGTTTTGGAAATTTGGAATTTCTCTAGAAAGGAACTGGACGGACGTACGATTTGATGCGAAAGGCAACTGCTTGCCTTTGTTAGCCCACGTGTCACTGTCGGCGGGTCAACAGAATTTCCCCGGATGAGACCCGACCCGGATTTTGGCAGTCCCTGTTGCCCCAGTTCAAATGGCAAAATCCCTTTATTTCATGTCTACAAATTTTTTTTAAATATAGTCTTAATTCTTAAAAAATGGCGTTTTCCTATATCCGCTCCAGCTCGGCAGCTCCCCCACTTGAATTTTGGTGTTTTCGGCTTTCATGGCTTTTTTTTTTTTTTCGTTTATTTGTTTATTCTTTCGGCTGGTACTGGGGACGGGTGAGCTAAGACCTCAGAGTCGAGTTGCTCGTTTTATTTTGAAACTATTTCTATTCTTGGGCGTAAGCCAGCGGTTTGCTCTGAGAAATTTTATGGGGTAATAGATTGGGAAATCTGTTTGTAACAGACAACAGTCAGTCACGAATGGACTAGATTCATGGATTCAATATTTTTGGACGATTCAGATTAATACGTGTTGATTGCTATCTGTCACATAAATCAAACTCTAGCCGTTATAGGGTTAAGGATATAATGCGGCGGGGTAGGCCCTACACCATCATTTGGGTTTATTTACGATTTCTGCCACTCTGCCATTTCTATCTTGAAATCCGTCATAAAACCTCCACCCAACGCCTCCGACATCCTTCTATTCCTCACCCTTCCGTTCGAGCGTTTTCTCATCTTCATCTGTTGCAGCCACAAGGCTGGCTGACCTAGCAGCAGCCATGGAGCAGATGCCCCCACAACCAGACCCCAAATTCTTCCAAATTATTTTCCAATTCTCTCTCTGCCAACCACCCTCTTGTAGCCGATCACTCGTCCATGGCCGCCATAGATATCCTTCACGTGGCTCGTCACCTTCCATCATCCTCTCCCGCCAAGTCTCGCGAGTCCTTCGCCCCCTTGCAAACGTAATGTCTCTCCTTGTCAGCTTTAGCATTTTTTAATTGGGGAAATGTTCACATGTCCAAGGCAAGAAAACGTGTCTTGTATAGAGGATTCACTCCAGCATCAAAGGAACGGAGAGATGGTCCAGGATGTTCGAATTGGGACTGCTGTGGTTGATTTCTACTGTAATTGGGGAAATCTCGAAGATGCACACTAAGTTTTTGATGGAATGACTAAGAGAGATTTGGTTTTTTGGAATGGTATTTATTTTTTGCTATGTGGATTGTGGGCAATATGAGGAAGCAATTTTTCTCGAAACTTGTATGCGATTTTCTCGTTATTTATCTTAGCTAAGACTGATGAAATAATGGATAAAACGGATTCAATACCGGAGCAATTTTTCTTTATTTTAAGTGTAGGAAAGATAAGTACTGGAGGGAAATATTGATAGCTACTTAAGATCAGGTCTTGAAATTGTGAAAGAGGAATGAAAATGGTTTAAGGTTCGAGAAGTGCAACCCCTAATGCAATGTAGTCGAAAATAGAACTTGGTCAATTTTCCTTCAAATCAAACGCTTCTTTTAATGCTACTTAGCTCTTAACAGCATAAACTCTTCCAAGATAATAATATTGTTCCACTCAATAGGAAATATTGCTTCATTTATATAAATTTGTTATTTTGTAATATGTTATTCATTTCATAAGTAATATCATTCTGTTCAGTAAGAAATATTATTTTATGCATACAATATATTATTCTGTAATATGCTGTTTATTTCGAGAGAAATACTGTTCATAAATAATATTTTTTAACTCAATAAAAAATGTTGTTTCATTTAAACAAATATACTGTACTATAATATACTATTTATTTTGTAAGATATGTTGGTTCATAAACTATGTTGTTCTGTTTAGTAAAAACTATTGTTTCATTCATCAAATATGTTGGTCTATAATATGCTATTAATTTCGTTAGAAATATTATTCGTAAATAATGTTATTTGATTCAATAAGAAATGTTGTTTTATTCAAATAAATGTGTTGTTTTGTAAAATGTTGTTCCTTTCAGATAAATGTGTTGTTATGTAAGGTGCTGCTCCTACGAACAAATGTGTTGCTATGTAAATTATTGTTCCTTTCAAAAAATATACTATTATGTAAAATGTTGTTCCTTTTAGACAAATGTGTTATTTTATAAAATGATATTGCCTTAGACAAACGTACTGTTCAATCCACAGTAGCAATTTCATAAATATTACAAAAGTATAAATGTAGCGCGTACCTTGGGTGCACTAAATAACTATTCTAGATTTGGAAACCATTATATCCAAATAAGTGGAACAACCACTTTAACATTTTGTCAGGTTAACTTATCAGGTTTTCAATACATCCAGCTTAACTAGTAAGTATAAAAGTCATTCATAGAACTAATTTGGGTTTGAAAAGTAAGTAAAGCACTCTCCTCCAACCATGGTGAAACTGCAGCTAAAATTCTCCAAGTTTTGTAACACAACCACTTCTATTATAACTTTCATATGGTACTTCCCAACTCTCTGTACTTGTAATGCTTTTAAATACACAAAAAAAAAAATAAAAAACTTGCTAGATGGTGGATTCTCTTGCTCTTGAGGCAATACATTTTCTTCTAAAATTTAAAAAATTACATTTTTCTATTGGATGCAATCCATGAGGTCTTTGAGCTTGTTTTCATGTCTTAAATTGGTACCCAAGTTAAATATTGTCCTATCAAAATTCCTTATCTTATATTGCACAACCCAAATGGGTCTTTTTTGTTCATTTCACCATCAAATTGAATGAAAATTACATTAATTAAGACTAAAATAAATTTAAAATAGTAATTTTGATTCTCAAACTTTTTCAATCAATAATTTTAAACATTGAACTTATAAATACGCCGTTTACACCCTAATTTTAAACTTCCAAATCTACCGTTTAAACCTTCAACTCAACCACAACAGTTGCCACAACCTAAATCTAGCCATAATTAAAAAATGTTATAGCATTCAAGGAAGATATTTACAGCCAAAACGTGTTAACTTATATCAATTGAATCTAAAATAACTTATTTTTATTCTTACATTTTTTTACTCGAAATTAATTTTAATTAAAATTAAATATTATGTAGGTGCAATAATCCATTAAAAATATAATTTTTGTAGTCTTACTAAATTTTTATGAATTTTTATAATTTTACGTATTAAAAAATAAAAATTTATAAAAGTTTAATAACATCATGAAAATTTACTTTCAAATGGATTATTGCATCTACATAAGTTAAAATGAATTGGCCTTAATTTTTTTTTAAAAAATAATAATTTTCCAATGCTTGTTAGCACTCTTCATCATTGAGTGCTTGGTTACTTAATGGGTAGTGGCACCACCTACGCAACCTCGCCTCTACTAGCCACATGTGAAATAATCATGGAAGTCCAAGACCATACTCTTAATGAATGAATGCAATGTTTCTTTAAGATTTTTCCCAAAAGGATGAACATAAAATGCATACCCTTAAAATTGTTGAAAATTGTGTTGGGTGTGGGGAGGTGGCTATCACTCATCTAACTAAATTTTAGATGATTTCTCCAATCGGGATTACAAGTCCGTGATTATAGATTTTGAGTTGGCCTATTGAAGTTGTTCAAAGTATTGACTTGCTCAGGTTGGCATTATTTGAAAGAATGCAAGGTTGAACAATTGCTAGTGAAATGGTCATTGGTCTCACAAATGTAGCAAATAACTCCTTCAACAGATTTCAATTGACTAATTTTCTTTATTTCTAATGGGGTAAATTTCATTTATGGTCCCTAACATTTTTGCGTCATCCTAAACGGATCCCTGACCTTTATTCTGTTATCTTAAAGTCCCTAACCTCCATATTTTTGTCCAATTATGGTCATTCCGTCATTTTCAGGGTTAACTTTGATAGAATTTTTATGAAAAATAACAACATTGGTCATACATTTCCTTATTCCTACTCAAATTACCCTCATTCTAATAAATTTGCCACTACAACTATCATCTCCCCATCTCTCCCTCTTTCACAATCTCCAGCTGTCATGATCTTAGTCCATTTACTTGAAATCACATCCTTATATCATCATCCTCATTTGCTACCCGAAGTCAGCTAATTTACCACTACATTTGTCCAAGTTCGCTCAAGATCAATCTAGATATCTTAATTGCACTTGTGATTTAGAGGAATAAGGTCTCCAGAGAAGCAATACCTTCGATTCTCGAACCATCGATGTAGCCGATGTTATAGTGACAAGCATCGTCGATGTAATCATAACGGCGGTCGGAGCTCTAGCAAAGAGGGTGGCTGCAGGGAAGGGGCTAGTAGGTAGAAGAAGCATACTACGAGTATTTGGGGATCTTCTGCTGAAAGCAATTGATGTAGGGCTCACACTGCGTCCAGGTAAGCCCACCACCGGGGTCCATGTATAGCAAAACGACGCCAGGATCCCTGCCTAGTTTCACTTCAACTGCAAAGTAAAATTGCTCTCACGACACCGACAGACGAATCATTTCAGAGCCCAAAGAGCTAGAGTTCTGAGCTTGGTTTATGGAGGATTTGATTATCCAGTCGAGACGTTCATGGTGGTTGAGATTGAGCAGGAAGACAAGGAAGTGTAGGGAGTAACTTGGGATGAGTTTGAGACTAAAACAAAGACTAGTTTGGAGCAGAAGGTTTGAGCTGGGAAAGTATTATGAGGTAGAGAAGGTTTGCCACGGTTTTTTGGATGACTTGTTGGTGAAGAAAGTTGAATCTCATCCAGAATGTTTATAGTGGTTTCTGTGTTTCTGACATGAATTTTGGAATCAGTTCATGTGCATGGTGGATTTTTCCTTGCCATTTTTGACAAGTTTGGGAAAGAAATAATATATATAAAATTGATTCGGTTGTTGGTAATGGATTTATGTCTACTATTCAATTTCATAATTAGGGCTAATTTGAGAACTTTTAATGCTAAATTTGTTCCATAGATATAGTTTCTGTTTCAGGGTAATGTTGAAGCTCTAGTCATATGTTAATTTGAAATTATGGGTTAATTAAGGTTTCATCCGGTTGAAATTAATTTCTATTTTTTTATTATCCAGCGTAAAAAATAAAAAATAAATCATAAAACATATATGCTTTTGTAAAAAAGAAAAAAAATCACAAATGCATTTAAGATATCTGAAAAATGTTTTTCCTAATTTACCACAACATTTTTTGTTGTTCCTATCATTCAATTCAAAGACCGGATGAAACTGGGTTAATGGGTTTGGTTTAGAGGTAGGAACCGGTTCAGCTCAACTAGGGACCGGCTGGTCCTGGTCCTGGTCCTGGGTCATGAGGATCGGGCTCATCCCGGTCATAGGCGAGGCAGTCCCAAGCCGAGTCTGGGGTGGGGTAAGGTGGGTTTGGTGTTTTTTTTTTTTAAAACAAAATTAGAACCATAGTTAATTATATATGTCATAAATATTTTTAAGAAAAAACACTACCTCCAATGTAAGTTTTATTAAGTTAAAAAATCAAACAGCACTTACAAATAATCGGAACGAGCTTTACATTTTGAAATGGCAAAAACGTTCCAGAAATAATGAATAATAAAAACCTATGATCTATGCTCAACAGCATAATTAGATCAAATACAAAATACATGTATGATTGTGTGCTACGAGGCTCCAATCTTGGTTGCACACGCATACTTCTACCACATCGGATGTCAATCTTAATCGTTTTTCTAATATCATCCATTTTCCGGCACTAAATGCTTCTCAGATGAGATTGTCGATATTAGAACAGCAAGAATCTCTTGTGCGATGATCAATAAGATTGGAAACCTTGATCTCTTTTATTTCCACCACTCCAAGATGTTGAGGTTGTTTGCCTCGAATGATGTGTTGAGATAATCATCGACCTCAGCTACTCCCGATATCGTCAGTCGAGGTCGTTTGGGTATTTGGAGGGCCGAGTTGAATCTTGAGGAGATTGATCTCCTTGGAGGTTCAGTTTGAGGAGCTTTAGATCTTACCTTATCTGAATGCCACTCACAAATATAACTTGTATAAAGAATGCAAGTACTCAGAAGCAGTAGCAAACATAGCCAAAATATTTATATGAGACATTTCTAAATAAGTATGAAAAATTCCTTTAAGCAATGTTATTGTGCCTGTTAATTTGACATATGGATCAAGTAAAGAAGCGACTAAAAAGATAGATGGAATGTTTTCAAAATACTGAAGCCACTTAGCCGCATGGCTTTGACAGTCGGTTTTAACAACTTATCATCTTTAAACTGATATAAAGCATATATAATGTTCACTAAATGAAACAAAACTTAATGAATGGTTGGGTAGTAAATACTAAAGAAAAATTTAGTTGCCTCGTAAAAAAACTTAAGCAATTCACTGGTTTTGGAACATTTTTCGCAAACTTCAGTCGTAAGAAATTTACAACCCATTTTTAAATTCATGAAATGTGACAACAAATTTGCATACAAGAATGCATCTTGCAACATCAAATATGTGGAGTTCCAGCGGGTTGGGCAATCCAATTTAAACCATTTCCAAGAAAATCTTTTTTTATTTTCAAAACAAAAGTTTTTAAATTCATGAAAAATAGCATGTCTGGACATTAAATATTTCAATGAGTTCTGAATAGGCAAAATCTCATTTTGGAGAACTTCTAAACCCTTTTGCACACACATGTTCAAAATATGACACACACATCTAACGTGAAAAAATGCACCGTTGAGAAATAGTTTTAAGTTTTGACTCAAAAATGAGTGGCAACATCATTTGATAGTTTTAAGTTTTGACTCAAAGACAAGTGGCAACATCATTATTTGAAGCATTATCAAATAAAATGCACAGGACTTTATTAGTATAAAAATAATCACGTAAAGTTTCTAAGATAAAATTGAATATTTAATAACCAATATGATCTGTTTCAATAACCTTAAATGATAAAATTTATTTTTAAATTATCCAATCAGAGTCAATCCAATGAGAAGTAACACAATAGAATGATTGACCTATAGGTGATATCCACATATCATAAGTAAATGCCACACAATGATTAAAAGTAGAAAACTAGGCTTGCAAATCTAATTTTCTGGCTTCAAATTGTCTAAAGCTTTCTTTTCTAATGGTTTTCCTAGATCCTTTTCTAAATACAGGATTTAATTATTATTTTATCCAAGATTCTAGGTGGACATCTTCAGCTTATGAAAAAAAAAAATTCGATAAGCATCATCCAATTTACATACCTTCTTTACAAGATTGTTGGTTAAAACGAAATATATCTGGCCCGTCAGCGCCGGTTGTAGACCCAAGTTGTGTTTGTCCTCCAGAACCAGTCCCAGCACTGAAGAGGACGTTAGGATGCTGATTTTCAATATACCGCTTCAGCGTTCCAGTGCCAGAATTTTTTTTTTTGCACCAATTTTTTCTCGCAATGTTTACATTTCCTGTACCTCAACTACCCTTCGTGTATGAGCTCATAATGCTCCCAAACCCAAGCAGTTAGTCTGGGGGATTTACCTTATGCTTCGATTTCCTCCACGGCGAGTCCATGACTTATAGGATCCAGTTTTGTTGATGGATTTCCGAACGCCATCGAATCCAACCCTTCCACTTCATCATCGGATAATTGATCGTCGAGACCCAAATCGTAATTCGTCATATCAATTTCGGCATCATCGTCGTACAATCTTAAATTGAGATGCCTTTATCAACAGGCCGAAAATGGCGACGGAACAAGCCTCGAAGACTGGTGGTCCGGGAAGATGAACTCTCTGTCAACTTGCCATTTCATTTTAAAGCCATGACTCACAAACTAATAATAATGATTAATGAAAAATTAAGAGGAGATTATGAAAATATTAGTGGAAGATTAGTAAGAAATTTAGAAGGGATTAAGAAAATAAGAAGAATGCTTGAGAGAATATAGTAGAGGAAGAAGAGAGATTGAGTAATTGTGTGAGGATAGAGTGAAAATGGCATTAGTATTTATAAGGGAAGGCAAAAAATTAGTTTGACAAAAAAATCCTTGAAAACTAATTGTTGGGAGGGGTGAAATGGAATTTTCTGGGCTAAAATATAGCATAAAACTGTTGGAGAGCATGTTGTGTAATTAACCCATTTTTTAAAATTTTTTTGCAGGTTTCCATTGCGCAGGAGCCGTTGGGCGCTAGGGGGCGGTTCGGTTCGGGGCTGGGCGGGGTAGTTCGCTAGTTTTTTCCTAGTTCGGGGTGACCCGTTTTGCACCTCCTTCTCCTCTCGGGCCCATATTCGGCCTATATCTTTATATGCTTTGGCCGGGGCGAGCTGAGGTGGGTTTGACCGGGTTGGGCCGAGGTTGACTTTCAGTCTGGCCCCGATTTGGGCCGAGTCGACCCGGCCCACGTCCCACCTCTAGTTTAGGTTTATGAAAAGATATTTGGATTTTAAATTTGAACTTCAATAATTCTTTGTCTGTGTTTGATCTAGATTGATCTTGAGCGAACCTGGATAAATGTAGTGGTAAATTGGCCAACTTTGGGTAGCAAATGGGGATGAAGATACAATGATGTAATTTTAGGTAAATAGGCTGAAATCATGGCAGCTGAAGATTGTGAGAGAGGGAGAGAATGGGAGATGATGGTTGTAGTGGCAAATTTATTAGCATGAGAGTAATTTCAGTAGGAATAAGAAAATTTAGGATCAATGTTGCCATTTTTCATAAAAATTTTGTCAAAGTTAACCTTGAAAATGATGGAATGACCACGATTGGACAAAAATACGAAGGTTATGAACTTTAAGACAACATAATAAAGGTTAGGGACCCATTTAGGATGACACGAAAATGTTAGGGACCATAAATGAAATTTACCTATTTCTAATATGTCAACCTTCCTAGCTAAAGATATAAATTTTACTTAAAGATCGTTATCTTCTTTAAAATGGTAAATGTCTCTACTAGATGTAGGGGATTAAGTCTTACTTTGGGCCTTGTAGGTTTCGACGGTGTCCTAATTCTGTGTAATATCTGCTAGCAAGTCTAAGTAATTCATTGTCTCATCAGAATCTTTATCCTTAAATGTTCCATTGTACATCAATTTTACCATTTGTCTTTCCTTATGTATCAGACCTTTATAAAAATGTAAGAATATTCTCTACGTCTCAAAACCATGGTGTGGGCAAGTATTAAGTAAATTTTTATATCTATCTCAACACTGATAAAAAGTTTTTCATAGTTTTTGTGTGAAAGTGGTGATTGACCTTTTAAAAGAATTTATTTTGTGGGTAGAAAAAAAAATTTAAAAATTATTATTACAATTCATCTCATGAATTAATGGAGCATGACCTAAGATTCTGTAGCCAAGTTTTAGCTTTACATTTTAAAGAAAAAGGAAAAAAACTTAAGCCTGATAGTGTTCATGCTACAGTTTAGGTTATTATATATGTGACAAACTTTATCAAATTCTCTCAAATGTAAATATGGATTTTTAAAAACAAAGCCATGAAAAGTTACTAAAAGTTGAATGATATTTAGCTTAAAGTTGAAATAAGATGCATCAGGAGGAAAAACTAGATATGATGGTGCACTATTTCTTATGGGCTTTATATGCTTTATAGGGGTCCTAGATCTATCTTGGCCATTATATAAAGAATGGTTATCCTTTTGGTCATTGATGTGTTTAGCCATATTTGAAGAAGATGGAGATTCTCTTACCAATCTACTGCTTAATGTGCGTGACCAAGCTCTCATGCATATGCAAAATGATAAAAAGAAAAATCAATATGATTAATAAGAAGGGTAAGAGGTTTAACATTCCATTTAACAATAATAAAAAATAAAAAAATAAATAAAAATAAATAAAAAGAAAGAAAAAAATGAACACGTGCTCCAATTTTACTTCCCCGGCAATGGCGCAAAAAACTTGTTACACTTGAACAATTATAACCCAAGTGTAAGTTATAGCAAGAGTAAAATTTCGGGAGTTCGAGTATCAAACCACAGGAAAATAAATTAAGAAATACAAATTATATGTTAGATCTGTTCTAATCAATTAACTTAGAATTTTGAAGATAATAAAACATTTATATAGGGCTAACGTGTTTATTTTAGTGTGCAAGGTATTTAGACAAATTTACATGTTGTTGGATGATGTTTAATGTCTTAGAATAAGTTGAAAACTGAAAATTTAGAAGTCACTGGAAGCCAAGGTGCAATGGAAGCAAAAACAACAGGTTGAAAAGAATCAACCAAGTGAAACTGAAGCTATTTATAGCAATGAGAGTATGTTTGTCCCTGAACAAGAAAAACAATTGGTTGGATCTCTGAAGGTAAAATGTATTGTAGCTAATGGAAGTTAGAAAACAACTTGTTGAAAATTTTCATTGAAAATTTTCAATCGATTGAAAACTTTGGAAACACTTTGGAAAGCCATAAGATAAAAGATTCATCATCAAATACTCATCAAAGTGTTTATTATTTGAGAAAATAGCCAAGATTTGTGCTTTCATTTATATATCTAGCAAGAGTACTTTTATGTGAGTTTGTGAATTTGAAAACACTTCAAACCTTAGAATCTCTTGTATGAAGAAATGGTTTCTAGTGATCTTTGAAGATAACTAGAGAGTGGTTTTTAATTAGCCTCGGATAAAACTAGTGTTAGTTGGGTGTAAACCTTGAAGAAAACACCATTGTAATCTTAATCAAGAGGTAATGAAAGAATTCTCAAGTGGACAAATTTGACGAGAGAACATAGACTCCGGTTGGTAGAGTTGAACCTCTAAAATTTCCCATGCACTCTTTCGTTATCTCTCTTTATATTTTACTTTATATTTTCCTCATACTTGCTTGGTTTATTTTTTATCTTTGGTTGAGTGAATTTTATTATGAAATTTGATTTTGCCAAACTTTTTTTAAAGTAACCAATTCACCTCTTCTCTTGGTTGCACTTAAGCTAGTATTATAGAAATAAAGAAAGATTTGACAAAATATGTGAACAAGTTTTGACTAAAACTCAATTTCAAGGAAATAACTAAGGTTATGAGTTCGACTTTTGATATATCAATTATAATTAATTTTAGTCCGTCTTTTCACTTAATTGAGATCCACAAATAAAGAAAGTCTTAATCAGAAAATTTAGTAACCAAATTCCAGAAATATTAGGTATGAGTTGGTATTATTTTTCATTAATCCTATAATGTCAACACTTGTCAATGAGTTCAAGTATCCATCATATCAATCTTTATCCATAATAACTCAATATTCCAAAATATCACAATCAGTAGAACCATGCCTTATATAAAGAATGAAATAACCTTTATGCCAATGATTCACTATGATGAATCAAAATAATTACTTCACAAAAAGGGTAGCTAAGTCAATTAAGAAAGTTAATACCAATAATGTTATGGTCCATTTAAATTAGTCATAACCTTTATATAAAAAATTTCACATTTTACCTTAGCAAAAGAAAAATTAGTTAGTCATGATAACAATAAACAACATATTTAAAAATGAAATAAACATAGATTGAAAAATCAAATGAAGAATAAGAAGAAAACACTTGAACAAAGCCTTAAAATTGAATACTAAGAATAAGGACAAAGAAGAAAGACTAGCATTGATATAAGAACTATAATTTTGCCTAAAAATCTGCTTAATTTCATCATCCCCAAGCTACCTATTTATAAAGCCTTGGGTAGGTGAAGTAGTAAAGGATAGATGAATATAAGTCAACACAAATAACTTAAACTTAATCTAAATTTTTGATTGTCGAACACATCGATGTAGCTATTCCTCAAAGCATAAAATGTGTAGATTTCTTCTTTAGTTTTGAAACAATAGCTTAATCATTCAAACTAACATCTGTAGACAAAATTATGATTTTTTACAAAAACTGCTCTTCAATGAATGGTAGAACAAATGGTCTCATTTATAACCAGATTTTTGCATTGAAAATGAACAAATTGGTTCTTAGCATATGAAGTAGAGTTAAAGATCTATGTGTTGGCTTTCATATGACTTTATAATCACTTTATTTTAACATCCAGAGCTCCTGATATGATTTTTCTCGTGAAAGATCACCCAGCACAAATGTTGGAACTGATTTTGTTTGTGATTCAAATTTGGCTTTCTATATCTCTCAATTAGACTGGACTATGAGTCGCAGATTGTAGACAATTGAGACCCAATCATTGGTCCAAAAATTGATAGATGTCGTGATTTTGCCTATCTACATAAAAGCAATTATAAAACTCAATTTGTAAATAAATGCCTTTTAACTCTATATTATAAAAACTATTCAAATTATTCAAATTAGATAAATTAATCATACTCAAATGGTATAATGATGATTTAAACTTTTAATAACTATATATTTATGAGTATTCATCACAGAGCATCCTGATTTTCCTCTCACCACACAAAACCTTCTTCATTGCACTTTGGCTCACTGCATTCATCTGGTACCGTAACTACTTCGCTTTTGACTTGTCAATCTTCACCTAGACCAAGATAGTCCATTTCATTCGCAGGTGAAGGCTCATCGTGTCCAATGAAACAAGCAGATTCCAAGGCTTCCATGTAAATCACTCAATGAAATCCAAGGAAATCCGATTAGCCAAAGATAGGGGCAGTGAATCGGCCTATTTTCACATCTATAATTTTTCATTTTATGGGAAAATGAAGCACTCAAATTCTCAGGATTTGCTCCCTAACTACTCCAAAACGTGTCAGCATTGGCATCCATGGTGGTCATGTTCTTTCCCTCAATTTCTCAGGCACTAGCACTAGCTAATCCTTGTTCTCCGCCCTCTCTTTCACCAAGTCACCATTTGCCACTAGCACCAACTGCAATTGTCTTACCTCAATCTTCAGCTAGGCCTGGGCATCATCGGATCTCATTGGTAGAGCTATCTGCCGCGAGTTGTTGGCATTGGGCTCCCTAGAAAATTTGGGTTGGGCATCAGTCCATTTCACCCTAAAGGGTTGCAAAACCAGAGTAGCGTTAGGTGTTAAAGATGGGTTTTATGAAAGTGAGAGGAAAAAAAATAAAAATATGGAAGCCTAGGAACCAAACAATAGTATAATTGTAAAGTTGTTTGGTCAAATTTACTAAAAAATATAATGCAAAGAATTTAGGATCACCTAGAATAACAAGCAGAGTAGAAAACCTATAGTGGATGGAGTATTTTAAATGTTAATTCATTATTATAAAATATCAACCAATTTGATATTACTATAACATAATTATCAAATTGTTTGAATTGGAATTCCTGAAGCTACTGTAAGATAATATGAAAAAAGTAAGAGAAAAAATGTAAACTTTTAAAAATTTGAGTGTAATTATAAACCAGATTAAATTCAATAAAATTAGTTGTAATTTTGATCAATAGTTGACTAACGGCATTAAAAAAGTAGGGATAAGCATAGGTTTTCAATCATTAAGGGTAAGTGTAATATCATCTAAAGTTTATAGATAAATATAAAAAACTCTTATTTCTAACAAAAATCACATGCATAAACAACCGTATAAAATAAAAACAGAAGAATAAAGTTCACCAGCAGCCAGACAAGCCAAGCGAATATAGACGGAATGCATGGTAAGTACACGATCAAACGCTGGGGCTTAGAAGAAAAACAAAAAACAAAAAATCCATTTTAAAACATTGATACTTTTTCTATTTTTTTGTGATTTAAAATATTAAAAACTGAATTTTTTTTCAGGATACGGCGGGAAGGAATATAATTTATTTTTTATGAATATTAAAAAATTCTTAAAAAAGAAAAATTATTCAACCATTTTTAGACACTCAAAAAGGAATTAGATCCTCATAAAAACAAGGAGGGAGTATTACAATGTTCTAGAATTTGCTTACGAAAGCATGCGTATTGGTTACTCAAAAATAAGTGGGCCCAATCAAAAATTTCCATATCCAATATTATACTGAAACTTAGAATTTAACAGGAATTTTTTGTGTACCAAAAAAGAAAAGGAATTGTTTGTATAAATTTTTTGGGCTTGTTTGTAGGCAAAAATTGTAAATTTGCCATTAAGGTTTATAAGAGAGTAATTTTACCACTGAACATTTTTTTTACAAGTAAATTTGCTATTTTATCTCTTCAAAAGGTACAAATTTGCCATCAAAATTTGTATTGAGAGTAAATTTGTGATGATGAAGAAGGTTAATACACGAAGGCTTAACAAGGGGAGCATGTGGTCAAACAGAGAGTTCTAACTCATTTTAGTATTGTCAAAGGTTTGGATAGCTAAGGGTTAAGGAGAAAACTTTCATGAACTAATTTGATAGTTGTTTCTTAAAATATTATGAATAAATGAAATATTTTTACTATTTAACAGTCTGTGCAAAATTGTCTAAAATGAAAATGTCAGTGGTAACTTTACTCAGAAAAAGACTTTAATGGTAAAATTACTCTGTCACACAAACTTTAGTGGCAACTTTCAAATTTTCCCATTCTAGGTTCTTCCGCGGTCAGCGCATTTCGTCACTGCTTGCGATTGCAAGCCCCTGCCTCTGTACCATATTAAGCTGAACACACTTGTCTTCTGCCCTGTCTCTGGATCACAAACATCAAACGGGACAACTGAAGCAATTTACCAACGATCATGGCGACTGCGTGAGATCTCCAACTTTCTTTTGATCCCTTTCTTGCCATTTTCTGCTCCGTTTAATCATATGGGTTTCAAGTGGTTTTCTTTTTTTGATCCAGAATTCAGGAGAATTTGCCCCCTTCTCTGGAAGCTGGTGCTAAACAGCCACCTCTCTTTGATGGAACTACTAGGTTTATTACTCTTCGTCTAACAGAGATAACGAAAAATAAATCCTTGGCCAGGGTTTATGGTGTTCTTTAGTCACATGTTTTTTGTTAAAAAAATAAAGAGTTGGTAAAGGTATTCTTTTGCTACATGATTCACAGATTGTATACTAGCTACACCTGTCCATTTGCTCAGCGCGTGTGGATCGTCAGAAATTATAAGGTTGATCAATTCACTTGATTGGTTTTCTTTTTCTTTCTTTCTTTTTTTCTTGGTAAATCCTTTCCTGTTTCCTCTACTTTTGTTAAATTCTCACAATTTACTTGTGATTTTTCTGTTTGGAGAGCAGGGTTTGCAAGACAAGATTCAACTGGTTCCCTTGAACCTTCAGAATAGACCGGCTTGGTACAAGGAGAAAGTCTACTCTGTAAACAAGGTGACAAATTTGAAGAATTCCTTTTTTTTTTGTCACACCATAAGTTTTTGTTGCTTACAAAAGGCAGATGGTCCCCGTAATTAGCTTGCATGTGAAATCGGAACCAGAATCAGTCCGAAAGCAAACATGAACCAGGCAATAAATGACAGAACTAAGTTAAATTAGAGAATCGAAACTTGAGCTTTGATACCACGTTAAAACATACAACTTAAAACAAATTAGTTATAAGTGGAGGGGTTTTTCCGTAATATAAAGTGATAAGTGGCGGATTTAATTCGTCTTGACTTAAGTTAGCTGACTTATTTTTATTTTACATTTTTTTTGCCAAAAATTAATTTTATTTGAAAGTTAATATTATGTAGATATAATAATCTATTTGAAAGTAAATTTTTATGATAATGTTAAATTTTTATAAAATTTTCTTTTTAAATGCTTTAAACTAGAAAAATTCATGAAATTAAGTAAGATTACAAAAATTTTATTTTTAATGGATTATTATAGCTATATAATATTATCTTTTAATTAAAACTAATTTCAGGTAAAAAAATTATAAAAATAAAAATAAGTCATTTTAAAGTCAATTAACTTTATATTAAAAGAACTGTTGTCCGTCGTCTTTATTTGATCTTGAATTTTTTATTTTTTCACCATTCTTTCCTAGGTTCCAGCACTGGAGCACAACGGCAAAATCATCGGGGAGAGTCTTGATTTGATTAAATATGTAGACGGCAACTTCGAAGGCCCTTCTCTCTTCCCTCAAGTAAGATGGTATCCAGCAGCGCCTCTTCAACGAAAGATCCTCCTGCTTGAATTTTCCACCCCTCTAATGGTGAGACCTGTTGTAGGATCCTGAGAAAAGGAAGTTTGGCGAGGAGCTGTTGTCCTACACTGACACATTCACTGTGTCTTGCATTTCTGCATTTAAAGGAGACGTAGAGAAAGAAGCTGGTTAGTCTAGCACCTTCGGGGGCTCTATAGCGGCTTGTTTATGATCCAATTCCAAAACTAACTGAATTGTTTACTTGCCCAGGTGCTGCATTTGATTACTTGGAAAATGCACTTCGTAGATTCGATGACGGCCCCTTCTTCCTTGGTCAGTTCAGTTTGGTAAGTTAATACTGCAGCATTAGACTCCTGGCACATGATGAATGGTGTGAAGGAGGAACTAATGTGTCTAGAACAAGTAATGATGGTTTTGGAATCCTCAGGTGGACATAGCCTACGTTACTTTCGTCGAAAGGTTTCAGATCTTCCTCTCGGAGGTGTTCAGCTATGACATTACAGCCGGCAGGCCGAAACTTGCAACCTGGATTGAGGTACACAAAAAGATCCATTTTTGGTTTGGACCCAACACATTCCTCTGGACATTCTATATATGCATCCGATGGTGACAATCCTCGAACTTTTATCGCTCAAATCATAATGGTCTCATGCCTGGTTCCTTTTCCAGGAAATCAACAAGATTAATGCTTATACGCAGACCAAGAAATATGAGCCGAAAGAACTGGTGGAATACTATAAGAAGCGTTTCCTGGTACTTGTACTGGCAGATATCTTTACTACTTGAGCCGTTGTTCGTATATATAATAGGTGATTAATTGCGTGAAAACTTGTTGCAGGCTCAACAATGAGGGAATGTTCAAGAATTATACTGAAGTTTGTTATATTGTGCTCTTGGCATGGGGAATAAGATACGATGCCAGAACGTTGTATCAGGCAGCTGGTAATGTTTGTGATGATATGTAGCCTCCTACCAACTAAATCCCTTAAGATTATTGCTGTAATCAAATTCCAAAGATTGACTCTTTGCTTGTACTAAAAAATAATTATTTGAACTTGAGGTATTTTCTCAATTGCAAGTCTACTTGTTCATGCAGCTTGGGTTAGCTAAAGGATGAATTCTGAATGCTGTTAATTGGAGACGTTTTCACAAGTCTCCAATTAGTTCTCTCTCTATCCCACAAATGTTAATCTATTTGGTTTGACATGAAGATTAAAAAAGTCAAAAAAAGTCTATGTTATTTTTTTTTTATCCTTAGTTTTTTAAATGTGAATCAAAAAAGTTGAAAAAAGTGGATATTAAAATAATAGTTTGAAAGATAGTATAGTAAAATAAGTTCTTAAATATGAAAATCTTATAAAGATTTGGAACGGCTTAAAAATGAAAATGGAGAAAGATTGGTACGGTATTTCGCGAGCTTCGAAGTTCAAAATTATTATTAAATCTTGAAAAACAAAAAGAAAAATAAGAGACAGAGAAAGAAATATGAGTATGAGTTTCACATGATGAATTGGATCCTTAATCTGACAACCAAGCAGGAGAATTTTTGGTTGTTAGAGAGGCAGCATGTGTAGTCTGGGTGTTAGAAAAGAAAAACCATCCATTTTAAAAAAATTGTTACTTATTCTATTTTTTTCGTGTTTTAAAATATTAAAAACTTAACGACAATTTTTTTAGGACAGGGCGAGAAGGAATATAATTTTTTTTAATATTAAAAAGTTCTTAAAAAGAAAAATGATTAAACCTTTTTTGAGACACTAAAAAAGAAATTAGATCCTTTTATGTGGAGGGAATATTACAATGTTCTAGAATTTACTTATAAAAGGTCTAATAAATCTCGCGTATTAGTTACGTAAAAATAAGTGGGGTGATTCAAATTTTCCGCATTCAATAATATACTGACACTTAGAATTTAAAAGGAATTTTTTGTATACGTTTTTTCATTTGTTTGTCAGCAAAAAGGTAAATTTGTCACTAAAATTTATAAATGAGAGTAATTTTACTATTGAATTTTCTTTACGAGCAAATTTGCAATTTTATGTTTTGGAAATGTGTGAATTTTCCATCAAAATTTTGTGTTGGAAACAAATTTACCATTAACCTTTAAAATTACTTGTGTGGCAAATGAGAAAATACAGGTTTCAATTACAAGTTTTCTTTACTTAACACTCTAACTCCTAAATTTCTGAATCTATTATTTTTGTCATCGTCTTTGCTCTAACAACTCCATGTACCTTTTGTCATTGGTGCTACCTCCACTTTTCTACATATCCCGATAATACTCCTTAAAAAAAAACCCTAATTAAACAAGGTTCACTTGATACAAGTGGGGCTAAATTCAAACACATTATAGTTTTAAAATAAAGGGTCGATGACAGCTGTGGTGGAGGGTCGCTTAGCGACGATGAGAAAAATGAAAACAAGAAAGCTGGACAATGGGGGGTGTGCGGTCAAACATAAGGTCTTAACTCATTTGAGTGTTGTGAAATATTTAAGTAGCTAAGGGTAAAGGAGAAAATTTTTAGAAATTAATTTAAAAGTTGTACCATGAAATATTATCTGAATAAATGAAAATTTTCTACCATTTAATAGCCAATAGAAAAATTATTAGCAAATTTGCCCCTTTTGTCTTTGTTTCAAGGGTGTTCATTATTTTGATAAAACTGAATAATCTAAATAGATTATTTGCATTAAACAAAATGGTTTGGTTTTTTAGTTATTGGTTTGGATTAGATCAAAATTGAATTTTTTTAATTTGGTTATCAAATTGATTATTGGTTTTTAAATTTAGAACTAAACAACCCAAAAAGTAACAAGTATTTTATAATTATAGCCGTTAATCCTAAAAACACACACACACACACATATGATCATTTTTGTTTAATTTTGAACTATATGTTATTAATCACCATTAATTTTATCCCATAGGTTGAGCTCAATTGATAAGGGACATCGGTTTTGGCTTTTGCTAGGGTTTGAGCCCTACCCCCTCCCCAATTCCCAAACAATGATATTAAAATGCTTGTTTGGTTGCTTTTGCTTGAAAAGACAGTCATTTCCCCTGTTTTCTATGCTTCTCAAACCCTATACTTTTATACCTCATTCTGAATGCAAAAATAAAAAAAAACCCTTTAGTTTTAGGTGTAATATAGAATAGTATTAATTTTGCCATATTTTTTAAGTTATATTTTTTTAATAACCATATGTTTAGATCTAGTAAAAAGAATTAAATTATAAAAATTGGATAAACTGAATTATAATTTGAATGATTAATAAAAATAAAAAATTAAATTATAATTTGGATAGATAAATTAATTTTAATATATGTTTGGATAGATAAATTAATTTTAATATATGCTTCAGATGATTTGAATCGTATTTATAAAAACCTGAAAATAAATTATATTATTCTATTTGGAAGCAATCTAAGGAAGGACACGTCAGCGGTCAGCAACATATCCTTTCGTCACTGCTTGCGATTGCAGGCCCCTGCCGTTCCACCATACTAACCTAAACACTCCTCCTGCCCTGTCCGTGGGTTGCACTTCAAACAACTGAACCAACTCACCAACGATCATGACCACTGCGTAAGATCTCCAACTTTCTCTTCCTTTTTTTTTTTTTTTGCCTTTTTTTGCCCCGTTTAATCATCTGGGTTTCAATTGGTTTTCTTTTTTGATCCAGAATTCAGGAGAATTTGCCCCCTTCTCTGGAAGCTGGTGCTGAACAGCCACCTCTCTTTGATGGAACCACTAGGTTTTACTCTTCCTCTAACAGAGATAACGAAAAATACATCCTTAGCCAGGGTTTATTCTGTTCTTTAGTTACATGTTTTTTGTTTAAAAAAAAAGTTGGTAAAGGTTTTTTTAAGTATATGATTCACAGGTTGTATACTAGTTACCCCTGTCCATATGCCCAGCGCGTGTGGATCGTCAGAAATTATAAGGTTGATCAAATTACTTGATTGGTTTTCTTTTTCTTTCTTTTTCTTTTCTTGGTAAATCTCTTACTGTTTCCTCTACTTTTGTTGGATTCTTACAATTTACCTGTGATTTTGCTGTTTGGAGCGCAGGGTTTGCAAGACAAGATTCAACTGGTTCCCCTGAACCTTCAGAATAGACCGGCTTGGTACAAGGAGAAGGTCTACCCTGTAAACAAGGTGACAAATTTGAAGAATTCTTTTTTTTTTTTTTTTTCTTCTTCACACCATAAGTATGTAAGAGATTCTAAGGTGCTTTTAAATTTTCGTTGCTTACAAAAGGTAAATGGTCCCCGCAAATCTGTCTGTTAATTAATTAATCAAACGAGTCCTAATCCCAACTAGTTATGGTCGGTTATATGAATCCTGTGGTTCCATTTGACAGAGCAAGCACCTGTCAGCAAAGAGCCTTACTAATGTTTGGTAAAGAGCCAAGACCAAGAGGGAGATTTTAGTCTCTCTCGGTTTGAGAACTTTATGGATTGAGGCCTGTCTTTCGGCATTTGATTTCGATTTGAACATTTCAGCATTTTTCTGTCGTCTTCATTTGATCTTGAATTTTTGTTTCACCAATCTTTTCTAGGTGCCAGCACTGGAGCACAACGGCAAAGTCATCGGAGAGAGTCTTGATTTGATGAAATATGTTGACAGCAACTTTGAAGGCCCTTCCCTCTTCCCTCAAGTAAGATAGTACCCAGCAGTCTCTTCAATGAAAGATCCTCCTGCTTGAATTTTCCACACCTCTAATGCTGTGAACTGTTGTAGGATCCTGAGAAAAGGAAGTTTGGTGAGGAGCTGTTGTCCTACACTGACACATTCACGGAGTCTTGCATTTCTGCATTTAAAGGAGATGTAGAGAAAGAAGCTGGTTGGTCTAGAAACTACCGGGCCTCTATAGCGGCTTGTTTATGATCCAATTCCAAAACTGACTGAGCTGTTTGCTTCACCAGGTGCTGAATTTGATTACTTCGAAAATGCACTTCACAGATTCAATGATGGCCCCTTCTTGCTTGGTCAGTTCAGTTTGGTAAGTTAGTAGTGCAGCATTAGACTCCTGGCTCCTGATGAATGAACTAATGTGTCTGATAACAACTAATGATGGTTTTGCAATTCTCAGGCGGACATAGCCAATGTTCCTTCTGTCGAAAGGTTTCAGATCTTCCTCTCAGAGGTGTTCAACTATGACATTACAGCCGGCAGGCCTAAATTTGCAACTTGGATTGAGGTACACAGAGATCCATTTTTGGTTTGGATCTAACACATTCCTCTGGACATTCTATACATGCATCCGATGGTGACAATCCTTGAACTTTTATCGCTCAAATCATAGTAGTCTCATGCCTGGATCCGTTTCCAGGAAATGAACAAGTTAGATGCCTATACGCAGACCAAGAAAGTCGTGCCGAAAACAATGGTTGAATACTATAAGAAGCGTTTCATGGTACTTGTACTGGTGGATCTTTAATTATTGAGCCATTGTTCGTATATATATTAGGTGATTAATTGCGTCGAAACTTGTTGCAGGCTCAACAATGAGTGAATGTTCAACGATTACTGAAGTTTGTATTGTGCTCTTGGGGAATAAGATACGATGCAAGAATGTTGTAGCAGGCAGCTGGTAATGTTTGTGATGATATGTAGCCTCGTACCAACTAAATCCGTTAAGATTGTTGTTGTAATTGTTGGGTTTGTTAGCTTAAATCAAAGAAACTTAAAAATTTTAGTTTATCTAGGATTGAGTTTATGTTTTTATTTAGGATTTGATATTAGTTTTCCTATTTGATTAGGATTTGGTTTTTCTATTTTGTTATGGTTTGGATTTATGTTTGGCCTATAAAAAGATTTGTTATGTTAGAGTTTTAAATATGAGAGAAAAGTTTATGTGGTGAAGAGACAAGATGTGAAGGTTTCAAGAGGGAGAAGAGGTCTGGAAACCGAATAAGGCTAGGACAAAAAACATTTTACAATTCTCATATCCTGTAATTGTATGAGGGTAGGATATTAAGGTTGTCAGTAATGTATAGGGGATTCATAGGCCAGTTTGAGTATTAAGAGCATGCATTTACTGTAATCTCTATATTTTGTTAGAGTGAATTCTCTCATCCGTGGATATAAGTTAGTTAAGAGCCGAACCATATTAAATTTGTGTGTGCTTGTCTTATCGTGTTTGTTATTCCGCTGTGTATGATGGGTAATTGGGGAAATTTTTCCAACAAGTGGTATCAGAGTCAGGTTTGGTCCTGGTATGATGGATCGTCTGGTGCATTCTTACATGATGGAGTGTATAATTCGATGTTTGGCAAGATAGAGCATTTGGATTATTTGATGAAACCCTAGAGAATCGTTCTAGGGATATTTGATAGTGGTTGTGGTGGTAATAATAGCTCGATGCAGGTTTGAAGATTGAAGATTTTGTTCGTATGCGTTGATAGTTATGATGTTGATGTTCGTGATGTTTGGTTTGTGGTAATTTCCATCTCGTTGCTGTTCATTTCATGATGGTGTTTGTTGTTTGTAGTTATATTCGTGTTGTTTGTAATTGCATGTGTTTGTTGTTGTGTTTGTATTTTAGTGATCTTTGTGGTGTTCGTATCTGTGATCGTGATTGTGTGTTCGTGATGTTTATATTCATAGTGAAGAATTTGAGCTAAAGTGGAAATTGTTAGGTTTGTTGACTCAAATCTAAAAAGCTTAAGAATTTTAGTTTATTTAAGATTAAGTTTATGTTTTTGTTTAGGATTTGATATTAGTTTTTCTATTTGTTTAGGATTTGGTTTTTCAATTTTGTTGTGGTTTGGGTTTGTGTGTGGCTATAAAGAGGCTTGTTGTGTTGGAGTTTTGAACATAAGAAAAAATTCTATGTGGTGAAGAGGCAAGATTTGAAAGTTTCAAGAGGGAGAAGAGATTCGGAGGTTGGAGAGGGCTAAAGATGAGAAGCCTTTTGTGATTTTTATATCTTGTAATTGTGTGAAAATAAGGTATTGGAGTTGCCATTAGTGTGTATGGGATCTATAGGTCAACGTGAGCATTAAAAGCATATCTTTAGTATAATCTTTATATTTTGTTTAAGTGAATTTTCTCTCATCCGTGGATATAGGCTAGTTGAGAGTCGAATCACATTAAATTTGTATGTTCTTGTCTAATCGTATTTGTTATTTCATTGTGTATGATAGGTGATTGGGGAATTTTCCCAATAGTAATCAAATTCCAAAGATTGAGTCGTTGCTTATACTAACAAATAATTATTTGAACTTGAGGTCTTTTCTCGGTGGCAAATCTATAAGTTCATGCAGCTTGGGCTAGATAAAGGATGAATTTTGAATGTTGTTGGAGCCTTTTTTCATAAGTCTTCAATAAGTACTTTTTTCCTCCCATAGATGTTGATTGGTCGTTAAAACAATCAAAAATGATTTTGGTATCAATAATAATTGAAAATAAATAAATTTGTATTATAGAGGTGAAAATTAGATCGAATTTCAAGGAAAATTTTTAACCAAATGATTTCTAGTAGAAAACTGAAATAAAAGATTAAAGGGATTATTGGCAATCAACAATGAAATAAAATAAAATAAAATGATTAGAAAACAAAAATTGAGAAACTTATTAAGTAAGAAATCAATACAACAATTAAGAATGTAACTTTTGGCATCAGGTAACATCCTCTATCGAATTTTTAGAATTGATCATCGATGTATAGGTAGATTAATTAAAATTTTGAATATTTATCATTAGAGCTATCTTTTTATCTCTCCTTACTTGTACTTAATTAGAAAATAAATGATTTAATTAGCCCTAACTATTAAACAACCTAAAGCAAACTCTTAAATTTAATTTAACAATTGTATTAAAAATTAGGGAGATCGATTAAACTAAATAACAAAAACACAAGTGTTTATATTTAATTTAATTGAATGTTCTCTCTAAAATTTGATGATTTCTGACGTAGCAAATCAATAAATCTTAATTGCTTCATAGATTAGAAAGACCAAACAATTATGGATTTTATTTTTAACCCAATAGTAGATTGAATTGAAATAACAACTAGTAAGCTTCCTAGCATATAAACAAAACAATCATAAAATTAATCATAAAAGAACATCTAATACTCAAAGCAATAATTGACTGTAGAAAAACAACTTTGATCTCACAGTGCTGAAGAATTCAAGATTTCAGTATTCTTCAACTAAAAATAAAATAAATCAACCGGACATGGCCATGAAAAATCACTAAAAGGAAAAGAAAAGAAATAAGAAAAGAGACAAAAGAGAGTTAGGGAAGAGAAGAAAGCCCTATGTGGCAGTCGCTGGCCCCCTTTAATAAAATTAACCTAGTGTGGTAAAATTCACAAAATCTCACTAAACTTTCTATATTGTCATAAAATTACCCCACACAAATAAAAAAATTAAAAATACCTAGAATACCTTAACAAGACCAGTGGAATTGTGTCTTTCGAATTTTCGCCCACTCGGTTTAGAAGTCTTTAAAAGTAATCCATATTAAAATTGGTTTCAGAGTTGTGAGCTAAAAAATGCTTCAGAACATCAACAGCAATTTTGAGCAAAAATTCAGCCTTAATGTAGTCATTATCTCTCAAAACTCAAAGCATAGAGGTCTTTC
Organism: Aquilaria sinensis; assembly: GCA_005392925.1. Lineage (NCBI taxonomy): Eukaryota > Viridiplantae > Streptophyta > Magnoliopsida > Malvales > Thymelaeaceae > Aquilaria > Aquilaria sinensis. The sequence goes on along the minus strand of SMDT01003106.1, from coordinate 179,488 downwards.
TTAGTTTTGAAATGACACCTGAATCACATAAAACAAATATTTACAGCTAAAGATATGCCCAAAATATTGCAACTGCTTTTGAACCAATGGTGACATATAAATCGTGACTTTGAAGATGAATTTATCCTTAACGTGCAAACTGGGTTTTATGGTCTACATATGATTTGTAACTCTAGATGTTAGCTTTCTAATGAATAAAAAATCACTTCATTTAGATCTATGTAGCTTAATATATGATTTTTCTACTGAAACATCGTCAATCTATCCAAATTCTGAAAGAACACAACTAAATTAAAACTTGTAAAATTGTAAATTAAATCCTCATTTAATCAATTGAGTTTAGATATGCTTTAAGCTACAAAACATGCTCAAAATAGATCTTTAATGTTCAAAACACATTAAAACAAACTAAATATGAGAGAAATAAATATTACAAATGTAAGCTTATCATTACTGCATTTGGTTTCACGTAGAGATTAAGAAAGTAGAAAATTTTGTGTGTTGTAATCATTTTTGTCCTTAGCTTTTTATATGTAAATCAAGAAAATTGGAAAAATTAGGTATTAAATTAATAGTTTGAATAGTAACATGATAAAACAAGTTATTAAATATGAAAATGTTGTAAAAAATTGAGATAACTAAAAAAAGAAAGTGGAGCATTTTTTGAACTTTATTGAGTCCTGGAAAAAAGAAAAGAAAAGAAGAGACATAGAAAGAAATATGAGTTTCACGTGATGAATTGGATCCTTAATCTAACAACCAAAAAGAATATAATGTTTGGTCGGCAGAGAGGCAGCATGCGTATGGCAAGGTTCGTGTAGTTTTTGCCATATTGAAATTGATTTGGTAGTAATATTCTGCAACGGACGTGTATGGTTTGAAGACTTGCACTATAGCTCCCTTATTTTTTTTTATCTTATATTAATTTTTGTACTTCTACTATAAATTACTTGATATTTATTTCTTTTTAACTATTAATTTGTTTAATGATTTTCAGTTATCACCCTTTTTTTTTTTTTTGTAAATGCGATGGGGAGGAGTAAGAGTTGGTTTCCAAATCAGGAGATTGAAAGTATAATTCTAGAATTGGTAAAAATGGTTACTACCTTATGTGTGCCAACTCCTCAAATTACTCTTCTACCCTTAATAAAATTAAAAATTTTCAAACATGTGCTTCCATTCGCGATTCTCCTCCGTCCTCGTTGATTTACCATTGTCAATCATTTTAGCCCGTCGCCGCCGTCTCACATCACCAAAGGCCGTCATTCCCAAGCATGTCTCCAGTTATCGGCGACAATCAAGGAGAAGAAGAAGCACACCCGCCCCCTCGTGTTTCATACGTCGATTTGCGTTCTTTTGACATTGTCGCCCTACCGTTCTTTCATGCATACTATTAAATATATCAATAGCATATCTTTAATCACATTTGTATACATATCACACTATTATTTCTCACTTTCTTTATACATTGAACTTGTATGTAAATCCAATTTTGGCGATATGTATAAATAAATTATTTCCATTTAAGTCATTAATCTTTTTTTCTTTGTAGTTAGGTCACTGGAATTTACAACTTTGTTTTGTTACAATTTAGTCATTGATTTCATTATCTATTCATATGTAAAAGTTTATTTACTTACATATTTATAACATATATTTGATTTTATTTGTACATATGTATTGCATATTTTGTATGTATATATTCATATGTAAAAGATTATTCACTTACATATCTATAACATATCTTTAACATTGTTTATACATATGTGCCACATATTTTATACATATCTATCACTTGTTCCATACGTCAAATTTCATTCACATGTGTCATCTAATTTATACATACTTCAAATTTTGGCACAAAGCGGGATTTTGATGCATTCAAACCTTTTTTTTTTTTTAGGTTGAACTGGTACATTTTATTAAGGAAAAATTACATAAACCCCTTCTGATTTTTCCTAACCTACATTTTGCCCTCTCTATTTTAACAAAACCTATATTTTATCCTTGTTTCATTTACACTATCCGACAATAGCTTCTGAAATCTTAATTTAAATATATCTTGTAACTATGTTTCAGTAATTTCAAAATTTTTAATATTTTTTCATGGTTAACTGACATATAAAAATGTTGATTTACATTTATGAAGAGAAATGCATTTATAGAGAAGAAAAATTGATAATTTAAAATATCTATTAAATGTTAAAAGAATATAGAAAATATTAAAATTATTGGCAGATAACTATTGTACATTTTAAATTAGGGTTCAGACACTTTTATATTTTTTCTTACAAATTTTTGAATGTTTATTCAGACACTGTTTTTATTGTTTCATATATTTATTTTTTTAATATAAAAAATTGTTTATATTTATTTTTTTAATATAACAAATTGTTTATAAGTAAGTTCAGACATTTTTACATATTTATTTAGAAAATTTTACATATTCATACAAACTTTTTTAATTATTTTAGGTAATTATTTTTTGAATATAAAAAATTGTTTATAAGTTGGTTTAAACAATTTTATATATTTTTTAGACACTTTTTTTATATTACTTAGACACTTATTTTTATTGCTTCATACACTTTTAATTTTCTCCTAATAATAAATTATCTTTATATTAGTTCATATACTTTTATATACTGTACCAGACACTTTTGCATATTATTGCAACACTTCTACACACTATATCAAACACTTTTTCATATCCGTATTAAACAGTTCTATGGGTTATTTTTACAAACAGTTTAGTGGGGTAGGCAAGGAAAGAGTGGCCTAGCAGCAGTGTTATGGCTGTGGTGACTCTGATGATCCAAAAGCAACAAGCAACGCAGTCCAGAGGTGATAAGCGGTGTGATCCGTCAAGCAATAACATCAAGATTTAGAGGTCAGTGACACTGTGGGAATGATGATCAGGAGGAGAGGACAATGTTGCAATTAATAAACAGGTAGTAACATTTGCCATCAGAAGGCAACGATCAGCTAAAGAAGGTCCAATGTGGAGCATTAACCAGTGGAGTGGGACAAACAACGGCTAAAGAAAGTCCAATGTAGAGTGTCAATTGGTAGAGCAGGAGGAACAATGGTGGGAGGTGGTGGCAGCAGCTATGAGGTAGGGTTTTTTCTTTTTCAAAAGGGTAATTTAGTTAAAATATTGGCTGAGTGTGACTTATATATGAGGAATTAAGGTTGGATTAGTATGTCTAATTAGACATATGCATATAATATAATAATTAGTTTTCATCTCAACTATTGGATAAATTATCAAAAACTCTAACACTAATGGTAAAACTGTTTTCAAATGAGGCCATTTACTTACCCATAATTATAGGTGATGATGTCTAATTAGTGACAATCCAATTTGATGAAGCATCTAATCTTTTTGGCTTAGAACCAATTTTATTTGAAACCCAATATTATCTAGGTGTAATAATCTATTATTTGTAAAATTTTTATAATATTAATAAATTTTTATGAATTTCCCTTGCTTTAGGTGTTAAAAAGGAAAAATCGAAAAAAATTTAATAATTTGATAAAAATTTTACTTTGAATTGATTATTACATCTATATAATTTTGGCTTTTAAATGAAATTGGTTTTGGATAAAAAGATATAAAAGTAAAAATAAACTATTTCGAATTAAGTTAATTTAAGTTAAAATGAATTGGTTTTTAAATTTTTTTATAGTCGTGTAAATTCACTTTTTGTAGAAATTGCTACCAAATTACTTAGATCAAATCATAGCCTACGCGCTAAAAAACCTTTAAGTTTCAGCGAGTGTTTTTAATATTGGTACTAGGTACACTATATCATTTAAATTATATGTATATGACGTGATATATTATGCCATGTATTGTTCAAATTTTACAAAAAAATTAAAATGTTACTTTAAAATGAAAAATATTAAATATAAATTTTATAATTATTTTCATCATAATTTACCTTATTATTGTATTGTTCAAAACATATAAAAAATAGAATATATAGAAATAAATAAAATTATTCCGTAAAAAAAATAGTTCACTAATGCATAAGAAAAAAATAATATTCAAATAAAATATTTGTATCAATCATACTTTTTTTCATGCTATTATTTTTGTTTTAACTCATATATCATGATATACCACAATAAACAATTGTAATTTGTAAAAGAATTACAAAAAGAATCAGTTTGTTAAGTACTTCAACATACCAAACTATAAACTAATAAAAATTAAAACATATGTTATAACGTATTCAAAGTAAAGTAGCAGTATTTAGTTTTTCGGTTTCAAGCAATGTCGTGAAAATTGAGATTTCGCATAAAATTATTTTTATTTTCTATAAATTTTAATGGTAAGATCAAATTACAGCCGTAGAATTTAATCAAATTATTTTACCAATCTAGATCATAAAAGCATTAATAACTTTCGTTTGTGGTAAGTGCCAGAGAACAGTAACAAGAAGGAATATCACACACCGTCGTCCGTCAAACCGAGAAATTATTTTACGCTTTTGGGGCCGAAGAAACACTACATGTTCCCACTTTTGTATTTGTTTCCCGGCATTTGTTTTGCATGTGTCGGCAGACCCTGATTACCCGCTTGATTAGATTGACAAATTCTGGGTCTTAGTTTTTTGTCGTGACCATGAAGAATTTGACGAGAAAGGAAATTCCTTTGACGAATTGGAAGAATGTTCTTGAATTGGGTTACTGTTAATTAGGCGGGTCTCAGGACTTGCAATTTGTTTGTTATGATTCTCGCGTTGGATGGTTGCAAATGGAACTGTAAACCTGTGAATCAAGGGTTGATTTTGGGGGCAATGTGGCTCTTGGGTATGAAACATGGAGAGAAGGAGAATTGCTGGTCTTTTTGAATCATGTGCTGGTGTTCTTGAATCATGTTGTTGTCTAGCTTGAGCAGGCGTTCTTTGGAATGCGATTCCAGGCAAGTTAGGATCTCAGACATTAAACATCTATGTTTTGCCTTTCCTATAGGTTTTTCGCCTTTCGTACTGCTCCATCTTGATTTCCTGTATGAAGTTGTGAAGAAAAGGCCATGATCTTGTTGGTTTAACCTTTGATGTGCAGTAACGTTTGATTGGAATTCTAGGAGTTCCGTTGATCCATTTGAAGTGTTAAGTATACAATTCTTTGTTTTTAAGTTCAGTATAGGTTGACTTATACCTAGTCATGTTGATAGGGATGCCTATGGATTTGCTTTGAGGCCTCAACACCTAGAAACATATAGAGAATTTGTCAACATATACAAGGTAAGCTTTTGTTGCACGTTTTCTCAAATATCATAGCTGGACATCCTATTTCCTTAACCCCCCCACCCGGGTTCTGCACATTTGTTAGAGAATAGAATCTGTAATCATATTATAGCTTTTATTCGAGAGGATTGTTTGAATTATCACTTGTTGTAATGTATGACTAAAAGAGAACAATAGTTTTCTTATATACACTGATGGAAGGATTTCGAGCCACATCACTATTTTAAGTATGTTCTTCCCTTCCACTCCCTTATCTCTTACGCGTGCATGTTAAATGATTGCTGTCTTGGTAGTTGACATACTATGGGTAAAACTTGAAAACCATATGACAAATATATGTTTGTCACTTGGGATGGAAGGAGTGTATGGTGAATCTACATAGTTTGCGGGGAACTGATTCGTTTGTTTGCAAATTTGAAGTGATGTAGCATGATCTTTGATTTTTTAGATTTTGATATTTCATTCAAGGTACAAAGACTAGCTGATACTAGTCCCCAGGTTTCTTTTATAAGTTTTTATTTAAACAGGGACGTCCAAAGTATCAAAATGTGAGATTACGTCAAGTCTAGCTAACTGATACAATAAGTAATTATTCAGGAAGAGGAAGAGGAGAGATCTGAAAAATGGAAGGAATTTCTTGAACAGCATATCTGGTCACGTAAACAGTGGGACTATCAGGAGGAAAAGTCAGTAAAGGGTAGACATACACATCTTGAGGAAAAGGCACTTAGTGAAAAGGAAAATGGAAAGAGGCCAGACAGTGAACGTAATGACAAAATTGTGACCTCTTTGGCTGAAGCTGTAAATTTAAAGCAAGTGGCTGCTTCTGAAGAAGGGGATGTGACACTAGGGGGCATCCCAGTGAAGTTCAGAGAAGAAATTTGTTCCGAGGAACAAAGTATGACAGCAGAGGCAGAAACTACTGAGCTGAAATATAATGCTGCTTTTGAGTTGGAACATGAGCAGACATTGCAGAATGAGGCCACAAAGGTGGGAAGAAAGATTGCTACAGGGGAGCACTTTAAAGAGACTTTGGATGTCAAAGGTAGTGCTTTAAAAGGTCAGAGGAGCAAGGAAGGGGATTCTGTGGTTTCAACAGGCTGTGCAACTGAAAAGGAGGTGCAGCTTTCTGAGAGAACAAAATTACATCAGGATGAAAAATGGGGCAACACTAGGCCCTCTCTTGCTGACATTGAGAATATGATGAATTCCCGAGTTAAGAAGGAGCAATCTGTGAATCATGAAATGGCCAGAAATGGAGAAAATCTAGCATCAATAAAATTGCCAGAATCTTCAGGAGAGACCAAAGATGAGTTTGAGGACAATGTCTGTGTTAATGAAACTTTGGATGGCGCCTTGCATATCCCTTGGGAAGAAAGTGTTGCAGGAAATAGGATATCTTCTGACTCTCTCTTCCCTTGGAAAGAAAAGTTGAAAAACCTTGTTCGTGGAGGAGTGCCAAAGGAGTTAAGAGGAGAGGTAAGGTTGAAACTGCTAATCATTTTGTTTTGGGAACTGTATAGTGTATGCCATTTTTTTTATGATATAGCCATTATAGGTGTGGCAAGCCTTTGTAGGTGTTAAGGCAAGACGAGTGCGGAGATATTATCAGGGGCTGCTGGCTCAAGGAACCAATGATAGTGAGAGCAAAGGACATGAAAGCTCATCTGATGTAGCCGAAAATTGGGCAAGGCAGATTGAGAAGGTTGGTATATGCATGTTCCTTGGACTTTTAACCCTGAACTTTTTTATTTTACTGGTTCTACATTTTTGTATTTGCATAGCAATTTGTATTCCTCACCCAACTAATAATTCTGTCTAAGTTACAGGATATACCACGAACATTCCCTGGTCATCCTGCACTTAAAGATGAGGGAAGGGAATCCTTGAGGCGTTTACTTCTTGCATACACTCGACATAATCCCAGTGTTGGGTATTGTCAGGTAACTTGTGAACGAAGCAGCAAGTATGTGGGTCGTAGGGGCATGGGGGAGACTTTGGTTAGTACAGAGATTGTCAAATCCTCACCTTTGAACGACTTTTTGACCTTCTGCTCCTTCATCGGTCCCTCCATTTTGCAGGGCTTGTGTCTTCAAAACTATTTTTTTTGTTTTTTCATTTCTTAATTGTCTGTGCATAGTTTCCTAGGATTTTATGCCTTATGATCCTCAGTACTCGTACAGTTATGTGATACCTCAATTTGGAGAGAATCATAGTACGAGGGGATTTCCTTATTCGATACATAACTGTTGTAAGTGTTGCTTGAGGAGAGATGCATAGTTATTAGTGAAATTCTTTGATTGGATGATAGAAGTTAACTACCTTAATTCTGACAATCTGATGGTATGTTTGTCTTGACTAACAGCATTAGATTCTATTATAGCATGTCCCGAAAGGACTGCTGCACCGTAGAAATGGTTTGAAACTGTTGCATCGTTGAACTGAGCCTTGTGTTCAGGATCCCTTTTCTGCTTGTACTGTGGATGCAATTGTTCAATTTCATTCTATCTTTAGACTTCTGTTTGTAACTTCCATTGAAGATTAGTTTTCTGTCTGAAACTCAAGCTTGGTATTGGGTTTTACCACTTCACTGTGTTTGTTTTTGTTTCTAACAGAAAAACTTGTGCAGGCAATGAATTTTTTGGCTGGACTGTTGCTACTTCTTATGCCAGAGGAAAATGCTTTCTGGTAGGTTCAGGTAGCTGTCACAGAAAACAATATAATTGAACTTTTCAAATGAGAATCCTTTCGGTGCAAATCCCATTAAAAGGTGTGATGCTTTGTAGAAATGAAAAAGATGTGCTAATATAAATGGAACCATGATAACTTCAAAGACATTGTACTCAATAGTAGAAGAAGATCTGATAATATATGTGGAGCCCTAACATGATAACCATGATGATAAATGTATCAGTAGCCTTACTGAGTAAATTGACTTGTCTCGATGAAACTTCCAGGACCTTTGTGGGCATTGTTGATGACTATTTCAATGGATATTACACCATGGAAATGGTAGAAGCGCAGGTTTGTTTTTACTACCTGTTTGAGCATTTCCAAACGAATTCTGATTCCACCTTTCTTGATATATATTCATTGTGTTAGATCGTTTTTCTTCCTTCTTGTCCCCCCCAACAATACCATCAGGAGTTTGACAAGCCTGCACGTTGTTTTATCAGTCAATTTAGGTTTATGAACTCTCTAATTTGTTAGGTGGACCAACTTGTTTTTGAAGAATTGATGCGCGAAGGATTTCCTAAACTAGGTCTGTATGCTTTTGGCACATGTTTTATATTGTGACCCACTAATTGCTCATGATCATACTTTAATTTAATCTATTATGCAGCTAATCATCTGGATTACCTTGGAGTACAAGCGACCTGGATCTCAGCACCTTGGTTTCTTTCAATTTTTGTCAATGTACTCCCTTGGGAAGGTGGTAAGGTTCACAAATGTTGTTCAACTAAATGGTTTCGTGCCTGCCTTCTCTTACTCATTCACATTATGAGTTAGGCCTAGAATCTTGTGATTTTGTGATCCTTTCATTGGCTTCAATTGCTATAACTTATTCTACCTATGATTTGTTACTGGTCTTCAGTTCTTAGAGTTTGGGATGTGCTTCTATTTGAAGGAAATCGTGTGATGCTATTCCGAACTGCCCTGGCACTTATGGAGTTATATGGTACTGAACTAATCAGAAATTGCAAGAAGCAATATGTGCAGGAAAAATATCAAAAGTAAATACAGTGTTGTTTGTTCTAGGTCCTGCTTTGATCACAACAAAGGATGCTGGGGATGCAATTATTTTGCTGCAATCTCTTGCAGCCTCAACATTCGATAGCAGCCAACTTGTTTTGACTGCCTGCATGGGTTTTATGACTGTAACTGAAGAAACAATAGAGGAGTTGAGAGAGAAACACAGACCAACTGTGCTAGGATCTAAGCTGTATAGTTTTAAGAATGAGACCCGACTGCTCAAAGGAGAAACAAAACCTGCTGAAAGGTTTGGAATTGGTCGTGCATCTAACTTGGAGCCCAGTCTCTCTAATCTGGATGAATTCCTCAATACTTTATATGCAGATTCTGAAGTTGATTCTGTACCATATCTTCAGGAACAGGTAAGTTTCTCTTTTTCTTATAAGCTTTTTCAGATTTTAGGAGTCTGCCAACTAAGATGTCTATTTTTGAGAGTCAGTGTTCAGAGGATCTGTCTTTGTTTAATTAATTTTGTAAGGTTTATGAACAGAAGGTTTCCTGACTTGCTTTCATGCTTTTTAGCTTTGCTTCATTCTGTCTCTTAGCTGTTCATTGCTGGATGTAAATTTAGAATTGTTTTATTCTTCAAGTCACCTGCAAAAGTAATTGAATTTAATCTTACCTGCCCTGGGCCACGAATTCTTTTGAGAAAGGGGCGGCTCTGCTGGATGCAGACTGTCAAAAGAAGTCTCCTGACATGCTGCAGAATTGCTTTGACTCCATTTCTGCTTATTCTGAACTCTGCCAAACTTTTTCCATTTTCGAGTTGAATCATCCTGAAAGAGGAATGGAATTTAATGGGGGCACTCCATGCTCATACAAATTCCTGTGTTTGGCATAAAAAATGGAATTGGATTATTCTATTCAATTCAACCAGCATTTAAACTTCTACTGCAATTGTCATCCCTTATCATAGCCCTCCTAGTGTAGGAATGAAGCATTCCATTCTGGAATTTTGATTCCGTTAATTAAATGTTCTTTATGTGGTTTGCACTGAGGGTTATGAATGGTTGCGTTGTCTTTTATACACAGTGAAGACTATATTTATTATTTCTTGGATGCTTAGGTAGATAAATTGTTGAAGAAATAAAATAACTATCAATATACCAATCAAATGTTCATGCCTCAAAATAGGCTGCTGCAACTAGCAGATAATGATGGACTATTGGTAATCCAAGGTGTTGATATCTGCTGTTGGTGAACAAGTACTACAGTTCCTGATAGCAGTTGTTAAGGGAAAAAAATCATTTCAAGCATTTATCATTTTTGTTTCTGTTTAGGTTGTGCGGTTGAAGATTGAGTCATTGAGGCTGTTGGAGGAGAAGAGATCCGCTGTACTTAGGTTAGTATATGTTTTGTTCTCCTTGTTCTGATATACTTCTTCTTTAGCAATAGAAAGACTGCATTAAAGAAATTCAAGGATTTTTTCTTTCCTTTCTAATCTAGTCCAAAAGCTGTATCAGATGCATGAGACACCATCTGTGCCCTTTTTCATTTTGCTTGAATTTCAAAGGCATCATGTTGTACTAACAGAAGTACAAAGTATATAATGCGGCCCTGCTCATGGCCGTGGTTTGAGCCCTCTGATCATGAAATTCAGGCTGTTGTACGGAAGCAAGAGATAAAATTTGACTTGCTATTCTATCTAAGAAGTAATGGTATACTGGTAACTCACACCGTTTAAATGACTCTATCAGTGTGGCTGTTGTATACAATTTTTCATCTTATAAAATGGAAGTATGAGCAATTTTTGGAAATACATCAACTTCACAGCCTCCTTCCTTTCTTATACACCAAGTCATTTTCAATTCTTACTGTTATATTTTGGGTGAAAAAATGAGAATCAAAGCAATGGGGACCGAGTGGGTTCTCATACGTATTTATCCTACTGCTTTAAGAAATAACTCATGGATGGGAAGTATTCCCTTTATATATTTGTTTGTTATCTTGATGCTGTCAATCAGTTGGCATAAGCATGTGGTCTGACTTCTTTTCCAGAGCAGAGGAGTTAGAGACAGCACTAATGGAGATGGTCAAACATGACAATCGACGGCAACTGAGTGCTAGGGTAATATCTAAGTTTCTATATAGAGAAAGACAACTATATTGTTATTAATATGGTATATTCTTGTTTATAGGGTATATAGAACATTATGAGTTACTTTAATCATATGTCAAGTGTATTAGCAATCTTGCTAAAAAATGCCATTCCTTAGAAATTGGAACTACATTCTTTGCCAAAATTTCATAATTCACATATGCAAAACGTGTTTTTTAAGCCCCAGCTATTGCATATGATCTTTTGTAGTCATGAAAAGTCATGTTTAGTTTACAAATTCAATAGATGCAATTGCTGTTATTCTTAAAGTTGCTGTGGTTAATGACTTCTTCCTGCATTCTTGTGCATATCATCAAATCATTTTATTGAAATATTGCACACTTAAAACACATATTTTTAGCTTGAGTTGCTTGAGCTATTGCATTCTGCTTTTCTGGTTAAGATGATTTATGATTAGTTGGCTTCCTTCAGATCCCATAAATGGCAGTTGTCATATCCAATATCCTGAAGCTGCCCCATCATGACTGAAACAGTCTGCTTTAACAGCTTTTAAGGTCTCTGTTGCCTTCATGATTTAGTCATACCAAATGATGCTTCAGGTTGAGCAGTTGGAGAAAGAGGTTGCTGAACTGCAGAAAGCCCTTGCTAATAAGAAAGAGCAGGAAGCTGCATTGCTTGAGGTTTTCATTTTCTTTTCTCATTTACTGCCTTCACAGAAGGCTCTGGACTTCGTTTCTCTCAGATATTAGCCTCTAGTGACTTGGAAATTTTCAATCTGTGAAAGGTTTTGATGCAAATGGAGCAAGAGCAAAGGTTAGCTGAAGAGGTTCGTAGGAATGCTGAGCAGCAAGCAGCTACGCTGAGATATACAGTAATCGTGCTACAGGTTCAGTTTATACTCAATGGCCCATTTATTCACCATGAACTTAAAAGAGACAATACTACAGAACCAAATAAACAAAACTGAAAGAACTAGCCACAGGGACAGAACTCAGACAACTTAACCTGGAAGGCTTGAAATTGTCAGTTTAGTCAACCTATTCCTGGTGTTAATGCTGCTTCAGATATGCTTTATTACCACAAAGTCGATTGGCCTTCAACCCATATACCCCATCATTTCTTTCCAGCCAGTTTGAGGAAGTAGAGGAACATTATCTACCATTTGAAGTCTCAGTTTTCCTTCTGAAAGAAGTGTTTTGAACAACATCAACCTTAATCCCGAGGTTGCAAAGAAGTAAGCTTGTTTTGTACCAAGACCAAGTTTGCCCACCAGGATACACATGTTCACAACAGATATATAGGGAAAGAGTGAGGGAAATGAAAGCACTTTGTGAGATCAAAATAAATGAAGACTGTTCTTTCATTTCCACTTTCTTGATTAATAAAAATTCTCATTGTAAAGATATATGACAGGAAAAATATGAAAAAGCTAAGGTGTCTCTTTCCCAGATGCGGCAGAGGGTGGTTATGGCAGAATCAATGCTGGAAGCTACTACACAATACGAATCGGGGCAGTCTAAAGCACAATTTTCTGCATGGTATATGCTGGATTTTTTAGACATGCTCCACTAAATAGTGAAGTTTGGTATTTTTAGAATCCCTGGTTCACCGTCTTATCAAGTACTATCCCATATCATGCATTGAGTTTAATGACTAAACTAATGTCTTTCAATGTATAATCTATGTATTCAATAGCTCATATGTTACAGAAAATGGTACAAGCATGAAAAGGTCATTCACTGAAGTGTTACATGGAAGTCTTCCATTTTGTAGGGCATCAAACAGTCAAGGGAAAAGCCTCGGGAAGAAAACAGGGCTATTGTCTTTTGGACTAAGCTCGCGAGAGGACAAGGTATCATACTTCTTACTTTCAGTTTTTCGGTAAAGAAGCTTGTCAGTACTTTCCATTTTTCAATAGCAATATTATGTGGAACATTAGCTGACCCTAATGCAATATATAATCAATTAGCTATCCATGGTTTAGAATCTTTATAGCTTCAGCCTCAAAATGCGATATTTCTTACCTTGCCTTTGATCAATGGCCTTATGCTTGTATAGTTTCTCTTCTGTGGATTCCCTTGATGCAAAAAATTCAGTGATTCTCTGTCAATCCATGTGGCAGGGCAAATTGAACCTTTCGGACTGCAGCTTAGGCAGCACGTCCAAACCAGGCTCTCCTGTAACTCCACCCAAATTAACCATAACTGGAGAAGAAACTAGCCTGAATGTGCAGGGTGATAGAGCAAAATAAGTATTTCTTCTCACTTATCTTTATCTCACTAGTTACCGGTCTGTACTATATGTGGTTAATTATCTTTATCTTACTTAAGTTTAGATATCTTTATCTTGGCAGCACGTATGTTCTATAAATAATCCTTGTTAATTAATGTAAAGTGAGCTTTGAGCCCAGATCCTTCATCTCTTCCTTCTCTCATGCTCACCTCTCCCTTCACCACCCTCTGAAACCATTCTTGACTCTTCCTCCAAGGAAGGGGCCTCAAAACCCAAGCATGAGTATCTATTCTGAAAGCGCCGGGATCATCTCATCCTAAATGGAATATTGGCCTAGTATCTGAATCAGTTCTTCATCTTGTTTAAAATTGCAAGCCCTCCCTGCAACCAAATCTGGCGGCAGAATCATGACGCTGAAAGAAAGTCTCAGAGAATGCCTAGGGATCACGACCAGTCTCAGAATATCTTCAATCTGTGAAAAAAATATCACTGATGCACTTGCCATGAGCCAAGCACCTGTTGCAAAAGATGATCTCACTATCCATGTCCTCAATGGTCTTGGTCCGGATTACAAAGAGTTCCTGCAGAAACAAGAAGCTGTCCTCCCACTTGCAACTGCCCACATTGCCACCCCCAACTCGAACCGTACTCCTCTTCTTCCTACCCCTCCCAACCAACAACGCAACAACAACCGTCCTTTCTCAAATTGTGGCCGTGGCTCCTCCTACCGCGGACGTGGTTGTTTGAAATTTCACTCCGAAGTCCAGATCTCAATACTCAAGCCCCTTCCACCTTACAGATCTCTATCCATGCCGTCTCCGGATGAGTTTAATGTGCATTCTACCTCTTATATTTATATATATTTGTATTCCAATGCAACTTTTCATAACATAAAAAAAAATGATAATATGTACAAATCAGATACTAAATATGTATTAACTCAATGTACAAAAAAATGAAGGATTTGAACAAATAGTGTGTAACATATATATAAATAAGATCACAATATGTTACCAACAACTGCTTTCCACTAAAATTTGAGATATGTATAAATCAAATAATAAATATGTATGAAATTCGATGTATAAAACAAGTAATGGATATGTACAGAAGATATGCTGCATATATGTACACATGAGATAGATATATGTTATAGATATATTCAAGTGTACATATAATATTTATATTTTTGTAAATAAAATAAAAATTAGGATAAAAATTCAATTAATAATAATACAAATATGATATGGGAAAATATACAAAAAAAAAAAAAACTCACCGTAGTTATGAGTCTAGACCGATCTAGTCGCTATAATTTTTTGTGGTTTTAATTACATCAGTAAAGTTATAGTTTGGACCCAAATTGACCACTAATGTCATATTTGGTACCAAATATGCCACAAAATATTAAAAACCTAATGGTAAACGCAAGTTGTTAGTTTTGAAATCTTGGGTACTGTACAACCTTTAACAAATTTTAGAAATTGTGTAATTTACCATTTTCATTTTTTATACACTAACTACTACATCAGTCATCCTTGGATCTACCATTGGTGATAGAGGTGATATTGGAGAAGGTAACGTTGAACATCACTATTTGTAAACAAAAAAATTGTCATACCAAGAAGCAAATGATCAGAAATATATCAATATTGGATGTGAGTTTCATTTGATCGGGGTTTGGATTATTTATAGTATCGGAATGCGGTAACTAATCTAAATATATTTCCAGAGGAACCACTAACAAATCCAATAAGGGCCAGTGAAAGATAGAGGTGGTTGTCGCACAAAAAAAAATGATAAATTATACACAGTTCTTAAAATTTGTTAAAAGTAATATAAGTATCCCAAGATTTCAAAACTAACAACTTCCTATATTTACCATTAAGTTTTAACGGCCAGTGAGATATTTAGTATCAAACTATAATATTAGTGCCTAATTTGGGTTCAAATTATGACTTTAGCGATGCAATAAAAACCACCAAAAACTATAGTGATCAAATCGGTTCAAACCCACAACTATGGTGAGTTTTTTTTTATACTTTTCCCTAATGATATGTAAAATCATATAGATATGTATGAACTTGACAAATAATGTTAAAGATATATAAAAATCAAATAACTGATATGCATATTTAGTATGGGAAATTTGTGTAAATTATGTGAGATGTACCCTCAAAAAGCATATTCCTAAACGCTACCATTTCATTTTTTTTTCCCGAGGTACAACCTAAACTGGAACTATGGGTTACTTCCACAAACTGGAACTGTGTGTTTTCCTTCAAAATTTCTAGTTGATGTTGTTGAGATTAAGGAAAGATGAAAAAAAATCGGTGAGATTCTAAAGGTTAAGCCTTTGGCTGTTTTAGCCAGGATTAGCTGCTCTAGAATTAGGCATTCATCGGTAGGAGTGAGATCAAAACTATTAAGATTTGAGCTTATCAAGAAACAAACTTTCGAAATGAAGGAAGTTTACAGTGCGATTAATGACTCTAAGGAAGCTTTCAAAGAAAACAGGTCAACTACAGCCAGAATTGAATTTTGTGCTGGACTTGTTAAAGATGATAGCATGATTGTTAAATATGTAAAGTTAAGACAATAGTAAAAGGAACATGAAAAATTAAGGACAAAAATTACGATTTTTCTTGTGATTTTACGGAAAAAGTAATAGTACTGGTAAATTTGGTCTTAAAAGTAAAGTTTAGTGTTAAATTTGGTATGTTTAAAAGTTTGATGGTAAATTTGGTCTTTTCAATACTTTTCAATGGTAAATTTGATATTTAAGCCTTCGTCCTTATATCATCTAGCTAAAATAGTAAAACTGATAATGCTTTGATATGATCACACACACACATATAATATGGCCCACACTAAATTACACCTGACCCACGTACTACACCCATACTTTCATGATATTTATGAAATTGTCACCATATCTTGAATAACACATTTATTTAAAGAGAATAATACTTTATAGAGCAACATATTAGTATTTTATAGAACAATACATTTTTCTAAAGATAACAATACATTTGTCTGCAAAGAATAACATTTCATATGTTGATTTAAATAATATTCTTTATGAATAGTATTTCTTTAGAAATTAACAATATTTTACAGAACATCACATTTATAAGAATGAAATAGTAAAGATTGTCGTCCTCCATTAGTTTCTTTAATTATGTGGTCAGTAACAAGTCCAAGGTAAGCATGAATCAGACTCACCATAGGAATATGTCTAATAAAGAAAAGATTGAAGGGGACAATGATATAACGGAGGTAACTCTAATCGTGGAAGTTGCCGCCGATAAGAGCTGGCTGAAGGATTATGTTTATAGTAGTGCTAAAGGACTTAGCTTTTATTTACATTGAAATATAATTCTATTCCATAGTATTGTTTTGTTTAGTAATAAATGATGTTTCATTCATGCAAATGTGTTATTTTATAATATGTTGTTTATTTTGTAATATGTGCTATTTGTAAAAAGTGTTATTCTATTCAGTAATAAGTATTGTTCTGTTTAGTTGTAAGTGTTATTTTATTCATATAAAAATGTGTTGTTTTATAATATGTTATTCATTTCATAAGATATGATGTCCATAATAAATGTTGTTTCATTCAATATTAAGTGTTGTTCCGTTCATACAATATATTGTTCTATAATATGATGTTCATTTCCAAAGAAGTGCTATTTGTAACAAGTGTTGTTTCGATTAGTAATAAGTGTTGTTCCTTTCAGTAATAATAATTGTTCCAATTGTACAAATATGTTATTCTATAATATGACATTCATTTCATAAGATGTGTTGTTTGTAATAAGTGTTATTTCGTTCAATAAAAAGTGTTGTTTTGTTTAGTAATAATTGTTATTTTGTTCATATAAATATGTTGTTCTATAATATGTTGTTCATTTCGTAAGATGTGTTATTTGTAATAAGTTGTTGTCTCGTTCAGTTACATGTATTGTTCTATTCAGTAATAAGTGTTATTCTGCTTATACAAATATGCTATTTTGTAATATATTGTAGATAATTTGACAGTAATTTCACGATTACAATTTGAAAGTATCGAGGTATAAATTAGTATTCAGCTTAGTATAATGTGGTGTTCTTTCTGGAAGAATGTGTTATTCAGCGTAATGGTGTTCATTTCATAAGATATGTTATTTAAGATGCAATGATAGTCTTACACTAGCGTGTTTGCAATTTAAAAATATCGAGATACAAAATAGTGTTCAACTAAGTATAATATGACATTTTTTCTACTAAAAGATGTTTTTCAATCTAGTGGTGTTCATTTCATGAGATGTTGGTTGTAAGATATGCTGTTTAAGATGCGGTGATAGTCTAGTATAAATAATATTTATTTCTCTATTTGTGTTATTTAAGACAGAGTGACAGTTTTATAAATATTACAAAAATATAAATATATGAATATAGTATGTAGATCATGTTCACTATATAGCTATTTATTATAATATATATGGTTTCTATAGATAAATCTCACGAAGACCGCTTAAATCCATCCTGTTTACCTAAAGAGGTAAATGGCTTACATGATTCCAACCTACTTCCACACCAACAAATTTAGAGGCGTGCGAGTTTTTATTGAAAAGGAACCCTTTAAAAATTCGTACATTTTGTTGTTTTTTCAAAACACGCTGAAACTACAAGAATCTACTCCCAGGTGCTTTTTTGTCAAGATCTCAGTTATCAGTATGTAGGTTAGAAATACAAAACACAGTAATTTTGCGTTTGAAGAAACTAAACAAAAACAGAAAACGAAGGTTACCCAGGAGCCCCGACTTAAATATCCAAGTTTCTTTGTTCCGACATCAGACAATGTCTTTCACACACAACCAGATCGGAAGGGGAAAAGAACGAGGAATTTGGCTGGAGTACCCCACAGTTTCTCCATGTTCATGAAAACCAGTAAGCGAAACAGAAGGCTAAACCTCGGACAGGACCCGCAATGCTCAGAGAAACAGTGGTGTCCATAGCGAAGATGATACAGGAATCAAACTGGAGTTAGAATAAGTCGCTTAAATTCTTGGATAGCCTTTCATACAGTAGGAACCTACTGAATCTTCCTACAGGTGGAAAGAAAGCTTAATCATGATTCACTTGGCCTGCTTGTGTTCTCGCTGTCTGTTTGGCGCACAAACTGCCCTCGCACACGGGGTCGTTGTTCAGCTAGCCTCTTTCTGCTTTGATAGCGAACCTTTAGAAAGTTAAACACAAAATCAGATTTTTATAGTCCTATCCCAGTTTCAGCTTAAAAACAAAACCAATCAGCGTCCATCGACTTGTAAGGAAATTCATTGTCCATAACATACATACCCAGTTGTAACAATGCCAAACACTGAAAACAGAGATGTACGTGTATCCAACAGTATGTTATTAAGCACAAGCCCTAATGAAGCTAGCTCTATCCACGTATTATTTACTAAGAGACTTGGGTTTGAGTTTTACCAATTTCAAGACAAATATAAAGACAGTGTTACTGGATATTCCAAATTGAACTTAACAATCATCTACCGCCGACCAACACTGGACAACTAATATCACAAACAAGAATCAAATACAACTGTAAGCAGAAAAAGGCAATGAAAAATAGGGAATGGGAGGACATCGGAAACTTCTTTTTTACCCCAAACAAATTCAAGACTACAAGACCTCAAACCAGAACAAAATTTGCTCATTCAATTACCTTTTTTCGGAAGCATCTGTCCTTTCGCTTTTGTCGAAATTTGGTCAATGCAGCTTGTCTTTGAGAGACCTTGCTGTCATCTACTCCATTCCCACTCCCGCTCCCACTCCCACTTGCATCACCACTTCCATTTTTTCCAGCAACCCCAACATCACTCTCCATGTTAGCCCCTCCAGTGTTCACAGCTGTGCTACTTCCATTCTGGCCATTGCTTCCATGATTACTACCTGAAACACTTCCATTGACACTGTAGGTGCCAGCATGACCCTCAATAGGCCTGCCCAAATTGTTGGATGATCCACACTGAGGAGCAGCTGCAGCCATTTTCTTCAGTGACAAATCATCATGCTCAGTTGTCTGCAACAGATGTTGCATACTATGAGCGAGATGGCGATGATGTTCTTGCTGATGCGGCTGTATTTGAAATTCCTGGCACATGCCCATAGGTTGAGAAATTGGCAGTGTAGTTGCCAAGCAATTAGCTTTGTCAGGTGGAACTTTTTGTGAAGCATTCAAAAGCTCACTCCCTGCCTGCGGCAGAGAGCATGATAGATGCAAAGTTTTGAGTTTAGATGATGCAGCTGACTCATTCTTGGGAACTGCTGGCTTGATGAATGCATTATTGGTTGTGGAACCCATGTCAAGATTGTTACTACCAACATTGGACAATTGATTGAGCGGATCATCAGTTGACAGGGATCTAAATTGACTTGCTGACTCTTTCCTTGTCACTTCTATCCTATTGTTGGGGATTAATGTTGCATTGCCAGTGAAGACCCTTTTAGCATTTGAGGATGCATTATACCTGCAAGGCATGGATAACATTGCTTCTGAGAAGAACCTTGTAAACATCAGGAAAATTATACTTTCTAAAACATCAAGGAACGGAAATCCTAGAATTCTCTTTTACCTTGAGAATGCTGAAGAGTCTGACCGCCTCAAAACATTGCGCTCATCATTGGCCATTGTAGCTGTATCTTTTACCCCTCTGAGTCGCTTTGACCCAATCTCAATGGATTGTTGTTCTTTAGCATCATCAGTGCCTTTATCATTGCCATCTGAGAATTTAGAATGTCTGTCTATGGCCACACCTTCCCCATTGTGATCATCAGTCTTGACAGTTGTACCAGTTAAATTAGCTGCTTCGGAATTTAGTTTGCCAGTTTGACTATTGCTGTTTAGGTCTAATTGTCTTTTATCATGCTCATTGCACTTACTGGATCCAGTCTCAAGCTTATTTTTTTGTTTCATTCGAACTGCTCCAGATGGGACATCAACCTGGCAGTCAATAAGTACATCCACATTCCTAGGCACTCCTATAACCAGGTTTTTCCCCGTTACAGCATTTTCTGCAAATAGAAACAAAATGAAAGGTTGACAGCAACACTGCCAACAGTCAAACCAGGAGTGACAAATGTACCCTGCAATAGGCCGACTAACAGGAAAGAGCTAAAAGGATACAAAGCCAACATATAAATGAAAGCTCTTGCTTACCATGTTTTTCATTTTCTTGGCTCTCCTTTGCTGTAATAAGGGGAAGCCATTTGTTGCCAGAGAGTTCAGCATTTGGGTGAATAACCTGGGCGCATGTGCTATCAGGACACTCAGCTACTCGATCCCAGGGTGACATTGAGCGTGGGCTATCAACTTCTACAGCCTGTTTAGTCCAAGAACTCTGCAGAAAGAAAAGTAGTGCACCTTCCTGGTATCAAATTCATAAAGTCGAGTACTAGGACTAAATGGACAGCAACATGAATTTTGCCCCTATATCTAAGATATATAAAAACGAGTAAAAAGAAGATTAGCTGCTTTATTTCACACCGCCAAGATAATTCCATCTTCAACTCTTTCAGGAAACCCTCTCTTTTCAAATTAGAGCAGAGTAGTTCACTTACAATACTTGTCATCAGTAGCTTGTTCATGTACACATGCATTTGCAGACTAATGAAGTGAAACACATTCAGGATAACTGCATTCTTCTTTTTCCTTTTGCTACCTTAGGGCTGACCATTACAGGAAAAAAATTGTTAATATCCTTTTTCCTACTTGGTCCCATCAAATGCTACAATAACATACATGGTTCCCAAATGTGGCTTCGGAAAAAGTACCTCAATATGCAAGCAAAGAGTAGCCAACGGATCCGTCTGCATATATATGAGTCCATTTTTATATGTGTAATTTTCATTACTTAATATCCCATAGTCCATACATCACCTAATGGCACTGAGAGGACATTGTGCACATACTTTTGAAAGTAGAAGGGAATAGCAAACAAAAGGCTCTCCATTTACTTTGGCTCCTTCTCACTCATCAACATTAATCACATGTTTATCACATCACTTATTATAAAATCCTGATAAATAATCTTACTTTTATCAAAACCTCACACAACAAATCATTTCATGCATAAAAATAACAGTGCTCAACAAAATTGCGGATAATAACATTATAGCTAAGAAAATAACACTTCAGAAGTCCTCCAAGTTCAACCAAAAACCAAAGCCATGGCCTGTATGAACTCAATTCACTTCTCGGTCAAGTTCTTTTGTTAAAGCAAGCTAATAATTTAAATACCTGTGTGCCACTCCCATCATCACTCCCATCTCCAACATTTAGACCAATGCTACCATTGTCCTCCTCATCATTGCTACCAGTGTTGTTACCAGTCCTCTCAACACTTACTGATTTCACAGACTTCTGAGTTTGTGTGCCACTTTCACTTCCACTGCCACTTGACTGAGATAGCCAGAAGGGATAATCAACACAAATATATATCTCATCTGATCACTTCCACCAAATAAACAGTGCATATTATGAACTAATGTACAATAAAAAAAAGAACCTTATGCCACCCGCTTTATCACTCATGTAAGCTTGGAGGAAAAATATGGCAGTACATTTCACTTCTAAGTCTTGCCATCCAATCAATCTGAAGTACTTATCAATTTATTTATTTCTATCTACCAGTTTGCCAAGATAAATCATCACTTGACACTGTGAGTAAGCACGTATATCTAGTGTTATCATGAAACTCTAAACAGGTTGGGAAGATTTTCAAATAGAGAAGTTAACAACTCACACTATGGCATCTTCTCCATACATGCTGCCAGAGATTCTTCAGCTCATTCTTTCGAATCGGTTTTACAAGGAAGTCAACAGCACCTTTTGTCAAACACTTAAAGACTAGACCCATTGAATCATGTGACGACATCACTGCAAATAGAGCTCATAAAATGTAATAGTAATCCATTCAGAAGATAAAACTAGCATTTGCTTATTAACACTCGTTAGATGGTCTGGAGATATTCAGGTGAAAAATGTAGAGGAATGGTAAAACTTCAGAAAAATCAATGAAAATAGATGTAGCTAAAACTCACTGATAACAGGAATATTCTTGCGTGTTCTGTGGCTCATAATCTTGGACAATAGCCCAATTCCTGACAAGTAGGGCATGACCACCTCAGTCAAGACAATATCTATGTGATTAGTCAAATCTTCTAGTATCTTCCATGCTTGCAATCCATTTGCAGCTTCAATAACTAGCAGTGAAAAAATAAGTACTAAATTCAATATAAAAATGAAGCAAAATCATGTCTGAATGATTCAGGTTATTCTTGCACTTAGCATTTTGTTATATGAGTGCAAATCATGTCTGAACTGACAGAGGTTTCTATAAGGCCTAAAACAGTAACATGTAATGCTTAGAAGAAGTAGAAGATTTAGGATTTAAATGTTAAACTCACCGTATACAGGACTTAGTGGAATTCAAAAAGAAATTGTACTTGTTTGCCTAAATGCATACAACATTTAATAGTCCTCATATGAATACCCAAAAGTTTAACAATACTAATCTCTCTCAAGGTCTCACCACTTCAATTCAAGTGATCTTAGGCCTTACCTTCAACATTCCATTCTCCTATAACTAATACAAACAATTATGCCCTAGATCCAAACTCAGGTGTTCTTCCTAAACATGACTTTAGTCTATAGAGGATGCGAACAGGCCATCTAAGCCATCATTCGCTTATATTACTGTCGGTCAGGGTAACTTCTACATGGCAACAGCAACACACACACACACACACACACACACACACACACACCCTAAAATGTATGTCATGTTCCTTTGCAACCATGGCCATTAAATTTCTCTTTTCTTCCGGATTAATGAATTCCTGCTTATCATAACAATGGGGGGATGGCTTCGCTGCGAATGTAGAGATGGTTGTCTGCCCAGGATATGCATGCATGTACAATCATCTTATTCATCCTCAAATCAGGATTGGTATGTAATCCCTATTTAATAATCAACTTTTAAGGCAATTGCAACAATTAGGGCAGAGAAAAATGCTTCCAAAAACATGGCAGATCTTGAGGAGGGAGTTCTGAAATTTCATCTCATTGTTCCCTCACACGAGGATTGCATCAGAAATGGCATCCAGCACAAAACTTCACCATGTTGCTTTTACATGAATTTGTAGTGGGAATTAACTTTAAACAATTAATCGACTTAATGAACTTCATGCCACTGACCCCAACATGGTTGGGATTAAGGTGCACTATGATGATGATGATGATAGAAAGGAATGCCACTTGAACCACAACATTGTGCAGGCATACTCTCAATAGAAATGGACTTTGCAACATGAGTTGCAGAGGAAAGATCAAACTTTGCAAGTCTTAATAGTCATTCAACTATGCCTTCGACAAGTTTAAGCAAAGTACAAATCCATTAGTAAAGGAAGAAAGATGTGTGGTGACTAGTGACTGGTGAGTATAAGGTTAGACTAGGTGATGCAATGAACAAACAAAGGGTGACAGGAGACAACGGTGAACAGACCCAGAGTCTAAAGACGAGAAATGGTGAAGACCATAAGAGAATCATAGGTAGGGCAGAAGTGAGAACAGAAATGCAGCAAATCACAGAGCTTACTTGTTAGGGCATGGCAACAACTTTGATATGCCAAAACAGAAACTGATAATTTATCCACTTTTTAACTGAACTGACATAAACCAAGCCTATGGTTTGGTCAGTTTACAGTTTTAACCAAAAGATGCTGACCCTGAGACAGTAGGGGTATGATCAAGGATTTCGTAGGTATTGAGACTACAACTCTGAGAGTTAATCAAAATAAAAAAGGCCAATACACATGTAATTTTTTTTTTAATGTTAAAGCATCCTAACCAAAATCAATTAGCACTAGGTGGAGTGGCCTCACCACACCATAAAGCACAAGCAGACCCCTGACTTAACCATGTGTAATAATGCCACTTAACAAGGGCATGGCATGCTGGCAAATGCACCAGCTAAAACATAGGTCCCTCATACAGACCACAAAAACAATGCTCACAACATTGCCAGAAAAATCTTGGCTCTGATACAGTGTTAAGCGTCCAACCTAAATCCAATTATAATAGGTAGAAAGGCCTCACCACAATATAAATCTCTAACCCTTTGGCTAAACCATGTAGGATAGCACCACTTGGCAAATGTCACAAGGAAAAAAATCTTAGCACCTATATATTACCAAACAGAATTGAAAGTTGAAGAAAATGTACCCCAGTATGACAACTCAAGTCAAGAAATATAACACTTATATGATAAAATTGCTTCACTTCCAAGAGAGAAAAAGGAACTTCTCCAAATACTAATTAGCAGTCCACAGCTTAAATTGTATTCTTAAAAAACTCAATTTACTGACCTCCATAACTACAATTGCGTAGCAATGCAGTGACAATATGACGAGTTGAGTCATCATTCTCAACAAGTAGAACCTTGAGGGATCTCAGATGAAGAAATCTCTCCCAACAGACAGTTGAACTTTGAGGCTGTTGCTGCAGCATTTGTGGCATAGGTGGGGCTTGAATAGCCCCACCCCCACCATTTTCATCTTTCACATTTTCAACAACACCATTGACGTTCTTCACATCTTCATATCTGAACTCTGCCTTCCTAACAAGTGCGTCTTCAACCCTCTTGTTTCCTTCTTTCTGCTGGTGATTTAGTTCTTGTAATGCTTCATCACCATCACCATCAACTGTCATCTAGGCAGGAACTCGCTGTTTATCAGATTAAGAAACAGAATTACTAAGGACGGCCTAAGAACAGAACAACCAAAAACCCTCTTCATCAGAAAAACAAATAGCACATAGCGTCGTCTTCAAGCCAAAAGGATCTGCAGATAACAGAAAGATAAACCAGAAACAAGCACATGTCACAGAATACGTATGACACAAAAATATATCCGTAACAAAATTTACAGAAATCAGACGACCAAAACCAATTCCTCATAATTTTCCAGAAAAGACTTCAAAACCTTTAGCTGCTCAACCCGCACCTTCAGAGCATGGCATCGCATTAGCTGCAAGAACGCCAGAATTTCAACTACAGATGCAAAATTCCACCAGATTTACATTGTACTTCAAGCAGATTCAAAATTAATTTCAACTACACTCACCTCAAGCACTCAGCAACAAGTTTCATTTCAAAACAAGATTACAAAACTTACCCACCACAGAAAATCTAATGGAAACCCTAATTACAAAGGAGGAGGAAGCTAAACCACAATATTGAAGTAAGACCCTATCATCTGATGAACACGGAACAGGGAAGATAGATTAAACCCTTGGCTCAATAAATTCAGAATTCAAAATTTGACTTTCTCTTTGAATTCTCAAACAATAGAATTTGACAGGAAAATAATGAACTGTTGAAGCTGTGAACTTCAACCAGACAGAACAAGACCTCATCCATGAATTTTGGAACTTACAGGAAATCTTCTTCTGAGGATTTTCATCTTCATCTCTTCTTCACAGAGCTCGATCAGGAACTGGTTCGAATGCTAATCTCACATTTCTCAGGAAAGCTATAGCCCTCAATTTCCAAATCAAACCATGAAGTTCCAATCAAAATCGGTAACTTTCCAAAATCTTACGTTTAATTTGACCAAGTAAGAAAATTTTCGTACACGATTCAAAAGTCGGGAAAAAGAAAACAGGGTGACTATAAACAAGAAAGAGATAAGTTCAGAACCGGCGGCCTTTTCGATTTTTGGACGAGAAGATATTAGGGAGGGCTGGGGGAGTCTGCACTGTGGGAGATGTTGGTGATGACGTGGATAAAATTTGGAAGGTTCGAGAAATGCCACGTGGATTAAAAATCCACGTGGCGAAAGATTTGGGGACTTCGAGGTCGCTGAGCTGGACCAAATCAAAAGCCGCTTGCTGGAGTCCCTCCACCCGGATCTAGGAGATACGGAATATCTCGCGGGGTACATGTGTCGAAATGGTAGGAGGAGATTAGTATTAGCTGAACCGTAACGGTCGTTTTCTCCCACGCTACACAGGGTCCAGTTCTTTGCCAGCGTTGGGTCGCATTAAAAGTTGCATTCACGACGTTAATGACGGCAGGCACATGCAAAAATATCTTGCAAGTTGCAAGTGTTAGCCCCCTTTTTATGTTCTCAATTTACCGAAGGGAAACTTTAAATTACCCATTAGATATACCTAACCTACAGTTATCTTCTCTATTTTTAACACTTTAACCCTTATATTTTTTATAGTATCTAATAATAATTTTTAAAATTATATTTAAACTATACAATAGTTATCTTTCAGTAATTTTAATCTCTCTAATGTTTTTTTTCATAATTAACAAATATTTTAAATTATGATCTTTTTTTCTGTAAATACATTTTTTTTCCTGTAAATGTATATCGATATCTTTTAAAGGTCTGTTAGCTATGAAAAAAATATTAAAAATCTTAAAATTATTAAAACATGATTATCAAGCAGTTTAAATTAGGGTTTCAGAAGTTATTGTCAGACGTTGTAACGGAAACAAGGGTAAAGTGTAAGTTTTTAAAAATAAAGGAGCCAAAGTGTAGGTTAGATCAAAGCACATTGGAGTTTTTATAATTTTCCCTTTACCAAAAACTTTTTGTTTCTTTCTTCTTTTTGGTATAAGTGTTAGGTGTTTAATATTCCCTTCCTCCTAATTCTTTACTACATTTTAGTTTTTTAATTTAAATTTGACTTCATTTATTTATATTTTTATTTGCCTATTTTTTTAAAAAAGTATATATTTAAACACTAAAAGACTCATATTTTTTAAATATAATTTTTTAAAAACATTTATCAGTAATAATATACATAAATTTAAGTCAAACTTAGATTAAAAAATGAAAATGATACAAAGAATTTAGGACGGGAAGTATAATCTATCAAATTAAATATATATACAAGGGAATCTAGTGTGTTTTTCATAATTATACCCATATGTGCTACTAAGTACCATATCATGAATGGGCACTTTCTTAAATGTGGTGGTAAATACTCTCAAAAGTATGGTTTCATGTCAGTGTTTTCTTAAGCAGCACAAAGGCATTTGTAAAATATTCTTAATTAATAATAAAATATTTTATGTATTGATTTTTTTAATGTATGGTGGAAAAAAAATTCATACAAACTTAGTTAATTTTTGCAGGAAAAAAAAGTATTTAATCAATTATTTTTTTATACTTTCAAGTTACAGTTGTAGAAGCAAACAGAGAACTGCTCATTTAAGGGGTAGGAAGGAACTTTTTGTCTCGTTTGAGACTTGAATTATGACCCTCAAACAAGATACAACCTTAATACACTTACAAGTTTCCACTTGGGTTAGGCTTTAATATATCTAATTGATTATTAGGTAGATAGAATGCTGGCTTTCAATAGACACCGGTTCAAAGAAAAAATTTAAGAAAAAAAAGTAGAAATGCAAATGATGTTGTGTTATTTATGATTTTTTTTGTTGGTAAATGTTGTGTTATTTTATGATGTAAGTTGTTAGCTGTATTTGCTTCCATGAAAACGTGTTTGATGTTGGTTTTCTTCCGTGGAAAAGAACGCTGACTTCCCTTGTTGCTGGGGCAAAACAAAAAGAGCTTGTGTTGCTTTAAGCCAATGCTTTCTCTTGCTCTGAAAGATATAAGTGGGAGTTTGAAAGTTATTGCATACTGCTCCTGATCAGAGCGAGGATTTCACATGATTTTTAGAGCATTTGTGTGGAGAACTGTTGTTGAGAGCATTTGACTGTTGTCTCCTTTTCGTAATTGGACACTTCGTACCTTCTTTGGCTATTTTATATAATTAAAGCCTCTCTTGAGGTTTTCTTTCCAAAATCTCACATCACCATTCTGGAAGGATCTATTTGTTTGCCCACCTTCAAGGCGAGCTTTTGCAAAATGATGTATTAAATACCGCTGAAGGAAATGCAACCGAATACAGGAACTAGAATTTAACAGATTTCCCAAACAGAGCTTGCAGTCCACAATTTCATGCTTCATCAGCAATTTTTTCCTTTTTTTAATACCAAAATCATTATAAGTACAAGGATTAGAAATTACTATAAGAAGTTAAGAGAATAAAGACAGCCGGATCTTCTATCTGCGATGTCCCATTTTATTACCAGCTGACGGGACAACTGTCCGGCAAATTTATCGAGCATGCAGCTAACACCATGGCTTAAATGCGCTATTTACTGTCTTTATCAACCCAAGTAGTTCAAAATTGTTAAAATGGAAAATTGACAGTAGCGTATATCCGTCATATTCAAGTGTTAAGAAGAGGAATGGAAATTCAGATTAAAGATGATGATGTAGCATAACTTTTTTAAAAAAATATATTTGAAAGTAAATAGTACAAACAGGCAGGGGTAGCTTCTTAGGGGCGGGAGGAGACAACCACCTCTAGAATTTTAAATAATTTTATTGGTTTATTGGATATGTGATAAAATGGTAGAAAAACTAAAGCTAGGCACCTATCTGTAAGTTTTGTAATTAATAAGGGACTTTAGTATATTTTATCCTTTTAAGATCACACTCTTTCTTATTGAGTAAATTGCGTGATAGTCCCAAATCTTTAATTATTATTTCACTCTAGTCCCTATCCTATTAAACATTCTATTTTGGTTCCAAATGTATTAAAAACATTTCATTTTAGTCCTAAATCTATTAAAAAAATTTCATTTTGGTTCCATTACATAAAATTTGTTAACTCAAAGTATTGGTTCTAATAACAATTTTTTAGATTATAATTTGAACTATCCGATAAATGTTTTATAATAAATTTAATTTGTATAATAATTTTTTTTATAATTTATAGAAAATTTAAATAACCATTTTTCACTCTATAAATTGAACTTATTTCATTCACGAAAAAAACTACTAAATTTAAATTAAAATTTTCAATTGAACTTAATTATTGTAAACTTTCTAATTCCATGTGTCTTAAACTATCTATTGACTTTTGAGTTGTAAACTTTTAAAATGAATTTAATTATTATAAACTTTCAAATTTCATGTGTCTGTATATAATATTATTTAGTGTTTTATACTATTGATTGTAAATTCATACATGCTAACAACCCGTCTCATGTCACACCCCTGCCCCCACCCCCTAGGCTGAATTTCTAGTTACACCCCTGCAAAAAGGTTACCTGTTTCTGTAAGATTTTGCCAGAGAATGGTAATGTGTGCTATAACCTACTATCTCACACTGCTTCAGCTATCGCAGTGAAGAGCTGGTAATGTACCACAGTTCAATGTCTGCAGCTGTGTTAACTTACTCCCAAGTGGTACTACGACTCAGGAGCTCGGCCAGCTGCGAAATGATACCCAGTCTACAAGCAAATGCTAGTTCACTCAATCATTTCAATGACTGGTTGTAAGCTTCCAAACATGCATGTGCAGGGCATGTCATCCAATCTAAAAGGACTGGGCCGGCGACACAAGAGAAGCCCGGCATACTATTAACAGCATGGTACTAGCATCCATATTATGAGCTATCAAAACTTGTTATTTCCTATGTTATCCGTGTTTTTCAAACTAGAATACAACAGAAACTCTTTCAAAGAAAAATACACAGATGCCCAGCAAAGGCATTCAGATGTTCATGTAATGAATGATTGTACCGACATGCATCTTATTATAACGCAGTACATGGGGTTAGTTCTCTTCAAGAAACAAAATTTAGAGGCATACGGTCCCCCGCATGCAAAAAATAATAGGTTCACCTTTTAAAACAATGAAATTCTCTGATAGTCTAAGCTGCAGCAGACTGCCTCTCTTCAAAATCATCGAGATTAAGAGCCTCCAGCAACTTTGGCCAGGATTCAGGAATACCTCCGGGCAGGTCGAATTCTATTAGTTTTCCCTGACTCCTATAGTAGTCCTCCACAGGTTGGCTCTGTTAACAGGAAGGAGAGCAAAGAATGAATCACTAACAAAAACCTCGCCATCAAATAATAACTGAAATAATCAACTCTTGCTAATGCAGTTTGAGCGCATGAACATGATGCAATTAGAAAACAAAACTGAAAACTTTCAATGTTTATTTCTTCATAAAAGCATGTAAAGCTCAGAAATTTACCCAAAAATAGATCATAAAGAACTAATAATGACTCAGTGCTATTACATGCCACAAGATTGGGCAATGTGATGACACAAGATTGAGCAATGAGATGAAGGCAGTACCTTCTCATTGTACACACGAAGTCTTTCTTTCACCACTTCTTCAGTATCATCTGACCTAGTTATGAGCTTAGACATACAATGTTCAGGCGGAAGAAGAGGAGGCATTCTCATACCAGGCTTGCCATTCTCAGCCTTTGCATTAATGGACGCCACATTGAAGTTCTTTCCACACTGACCACAAATTCTTCTCCCGAGGCATTTGTCAAGCAAGACATCCTCCCGGAGTTTCAGATTGATGACCAGATCAATCTCAGTTACTCCTTCCAATATTTCCTGAAATTAATCAACAATGAAACATCCCAATTATCACGTAGATCAGACTCGAGCCCATCAATCAATGATCCCTGAAATGCAGCCATATTCAAATAGATGGCAAATGATCTGCTGGCAAACTCCGGTACTAAATTCAAGTTATGTAACCAAAGACAACCATATCTTAGCTAGAATACGGTCGAATTGCAAAGGATAAGTTAGCCAACATAAGCTTCTGAATCAGGAAGCAAATCAACATCCTAGACTTCAACCATTCACATAGAAAATTGATGAAGATGCTCACCGCTTGTCTTATAGTTCGAGGAAAACCATCGAGAATAAATCCTGATTCACCTTTCGCTTCACCAGCCTGCAGCCTTTTCGCCAATAAGCTTATAATTATTTCATCCGAAACCAATTTCCCCTGGTTCACAATCTCAGCGAGCTGCAACAAAAAGATAAAATCAATCAAATTCGAATGTTCGACGTATTACAGATCGCAGATAAGTCGTTTCTTTTTCTTGCTCTTTATCAGAAGTACTTACGAAGCTGATCAAGTAAATCTATGGGCAAACCAGCTGAATTATCACAGAGATAGAAAGAAAAGAAGATAAAGTGTGAATGGGAACAAACTTGTTGCGAGAGAGGGCCGGAAGACGCGAGCTCTTCACGAACGAGATCGCCGGTGGCGATGTGAGGAACGCCTAGGCGGGTGCAGAGGCGGCTGGCGTAGGTGCCTTTTCCAACGCCGGGACAGCCGAGGAAGATCCACTGGACGTTCCCTTCCTTGGGATCACGGCGCTGGACCTTGTAGCTGTCGAAGAACGGGGAAGCCGCGGGACTGGTTTCGGCCACCGCAGCGGAAGAAGAATAGAGACATTTCCGTAGGGAGGAAAGTGAAGAGGGTCTGGCGAGTCGAACCATAGCTGCCATTTGAACCGGCGGGAGGGAACAACGGCAGCCAAGCAAGAAAGTGCGGATCTGCTGTGCGGGATTCGATGCTGCTTATCAGGAAACCCTAGGGATTAAAATGGAAGAAAAGAAAGGTGTGTGGTTTATCCGAATATTCTCCTTCTCGTACATTTTTGCTGAAGTTGCGTTAGGATGAAGTCAGCTTGAATCCTAGGGCCTGCAGACCTGGCGGCTCGGCATACAATAATTAAGGGAGTCCCGGACAATTCGTTTCGCATTTATGAGTTTAATTTGATCTCATTAAACCCGGGTCAGATGTGAGTCTTGGATGGGTAATTTAGATCCACATGTAACTATTACTCATTAATCCCTAAGATGGTGTTTATTACATCTCTTACCTCACATATAGATCAACTAGCTCCTACCTAGGTTGCTCATAATTTAACAATGCAGCAAATGGTGGATGGGGGTGTGAGCTTACTGGATGAGAGGACTAGGAGCTCGGGTGAGGGCTAATGGAGAATATGAGGAACAAGACTTGCTGGGACCAACCAAGACAAAAACAAAGCGTGAATCGGCAATCATACGAGGGATCTGAGCTTAGGGAACGACAGAAGCAGCTTGGGGTGGGTCGTTAGGCGTTGGGTGGGGCAAACAATGGAAGTCACGCAAAAGAAGCCAAAGATTTTACAATAGATTAGGCAAATGGCCAAATGGGAGCAACTGCGGGTCAAGTCTGGCTTTGGGCATTGGAAGCCACACAAAACAAATGGTTGGTAGGGAGGGGACTGGGGTTGGGCTGCAACGGGATGATGCAATGAGTAGTTGAGAGACGTCGAGCTGAGGGAAGGGTAAAAATAAAGCATTTGTGGCATATTATGCAAATAACTAAAAAAATCAGGGATCTTTTCAATTTCTAACCCTTAAGTCAACCCGATTCACATATAACGTACCAATAAACACATTAATCTACTTTAATTTTAACCAAACTCCGCTTAAAGGTTTTGTTGTATCAATTTTAACGTATTATTGTAGTGATATTTTGTCCAAATTATCAATTTATTTAGCTGCCTAAAAATTAATTTTAAAAATATTTATTGTAAAAAGATAAGTATTTTTCATTAATTACTTAACCTAACCCACTAAAAAAATTAATAAAAATTATATTATATTATATTTAGACTTCTTACATGTCTCAAAAATAAATCAAGCTGAATTAAATTATAGAAGACCCTAGTTGCTTGAGGGACTAATCAGATTTAGGGCATAAATATACGGATTGCATTCTCATGATGATTTGTACAACTTTTTTTATTTATTTGAAAATTTTCCTGTAAGGTACATGAGCTGCAGCATCATCCACTTACATACAACACAAAAAGCAATGCTGCATTCCCTTGTTGCACAAACAACTGGCACTGGCATCGGAATATTCATTCTTCACCGTTGGAATACACCGGCCTTTCTTTGCAACCAGCGATGCAAGGAGATCCTTGTCACCTTCAACCTCTGCAACCTTTGCATGATAACCGGTCTCTGAGCTGGATATACCAACTCCAATGGACATTTTTCCTTCCCAGATGTTTCCTCCCACCTAGGATCAGAATCAGAGGAGCTTTGTAGATGCATTTTTTTATCAGCTCTAGCTTGGGGTTCAACTGAAACAACCTCGAGCCCCAACTCATGATGCAAAAGCTTGATCACCGCATGTTTTAACTCGGATACATTATCCGTCAGGCCATCTGTATCTAGTTCAATGGCTCCTAAGTTTATTGATATGTCACCCTGTACTGATTGCCCTACAAAAAATTCAGTGAAAACATCAAGAAGCTAAACCCAGACACTGATTATGGTGTTCTTTTCTCAAAGCTTTTTTGTCCAAGCTTTGCTCACTTATTAGCTATTGTCAAGAAAGATTTTGTGACCAATGCTTTTAGACCCAGATAATCTAGCGCCAGTGGTAGGACAAAGGGCCCAGCCACCCAAGATAGAGCCAACAAGTAGGTTATACCAGCTAAGCCAGAGCTAGCTGCACCCCAGGTAGAACAAAAAGGGTATTGATTGAAGAATTAATTTTGGGAGTGGATGAGATTCTCTTGTACCTGAAACGTGATTCTCTCTGATCATTCTCAGAACAGCAAGGACAACAATCCGTGCCTCAACCTGTCAAGTTATCACATAAACTCAAGTTGACAAGTAAATAGGAAAATAAAAGAGAACAATGTTAAACTAACAGTGTGTCATATGCACCTTCCTCGAAAAGAAGAAAGGAGATATGAGAAATAAAGGATTGGAAGGGAAACTGTTGGTGAATCCAAATATATCTATCATACTTTCAACTGTGCCGA
This sequence comes from Aquilaria sinensis, assembly GCA_005392925.1. Lineage (NCBI taxonomy): Eukaryota > Viridiplantae > Streptophyta > Magnoliopsida > Malvales > Thymelaeaceae > Aquilaria > Aquilaria sinensis. Next base: position 145,451 of record SMDT01003106.1, on the reverse strand, counting down.
TTGCAACAGAAAAGAAAATAATTAGTTTCATCAAGCATAATTCACTTTACACGTATAGGCATCAGTATATCTATAATCAACCATGAACAATTTTTCGTGGATAGATATCATGCGCACCTTTGTAAGACCTTGAAGATCAATAGCTAATCTCCCTACAGTGCTCTGCAGATGAACTGCAATTTTTTCCAAAAGGAGACTGTGTGCTCTGCGAACATCTGCTCTATTGCTTCTCAACTCTTTATTGCTTCTCAACTCTTGTTGGCTTGGATTTTTGTCATTTAATACTCCTTCACACCACTCCTCAATCAGTTCCTTGAGAAAGTAATCATTAGGTTTATACCTGGCATACACATGTAATTAAGCAGAATGCAGACTCAACTCCTCAAAAGCAAACACGAAAGATAAAATCCAGCCAACAGACAGGAAATCCAGAAATATTCTGGAGTAAACTATCCACATTTCCTGGGCACATGAGCAGGTTCAATGCTGAAGCTAAATATTTGGCTAAATAGAAAGATACTCAAACGACAAGATGGACAATTGATTTCATATTGACATATTTCACCACTTATTAACACAAGAAAAATCAGACTTTGGAGCTTGTTTGGCCTAGATGCAAATTCTCCAAAGAATTGGGAGAAACTGCACACTTGAGCCCCTGCTTCTAATCCCAATTTCCACATCTATAAGCCATTACTCTGTTTGGACAGGCTTTATAGTTGCCTAGTTTGTTTATAAAAGCTGCAAATCGGAAGCAATTCAGAAAGACACACAGGTCTCTCATTTCTTAGAAGTTTTCTCCTAGAATGGCTTATGTACAATAGCATGGATTGCATACAGGAGCATTGAGTTTTTGCAGGAGCGCAACAATGTTGTATCAAGGTGAAGAGCATCATGGTAGATCTAACATACCCCGCTTTCCTCATATCCTGATATATGGATAGGCATTGTTGTACTTCCTGTAGGGAACCATATCTGCTACGTGCTCTCAAAAGCGTATTGTATGTAACCTGGAGAGAAAAAATTTCATGCTTATGCTTAATAATTGTGCACCACACCTCAAGAGCCTTTTGCTAGCTGATCACCAGAATGATTATAGTGAAAACAATTGCCCTTTTACTTGCTGCACTTTTCTCCAAAAGTACAGACTTAAAACTGCAGGATAAGAAGTGCCATTTCAAATTGTTGAAATAATATTTGATGGCAAAACGGGACAAAAAAAAAATTGTAACTTCTGTAACAGTTGTTGCATCATAAATCAACATTATCCCAGAAGACTGTTAATACATTTCCTTCCAAATAAACAAAAAAGTTGATAATCAAAAAGAAAAATAATATAGTTACAATAATGTCGAGTTCCAATTATTGTATTAAGTAATAGTTCCTCATTCCATATTCTATAACCCCCTCTCTATTTTACAATTATCCCAAAATGAACAACTCCTTTCATAAAGTAGCTATCCTCCCCCCCCCCCCCCCCCCCCCCCCCCCCCCCCCCCCCCCCCCCCCCCCCCCCCCCCCCCCCCCCCCCCCCCCCCCCCCCCCCCCCCCCCCCCCCCCCACTCCCCCTTTATGATGCTCGACTTTACAGTTTTTAAATTTTATGTATAAACTTTTATTGTGAAATGCAAGTATGTAATGCAAATGGAGGGAGCACATATCAATCAATGGATAATGCATGCTTTAAAGTTTTCCTGAACAAAGTACAAATGACTAGTGACTAAATTGATTACCCACCAAATTAGGTAGTATGTTAGATCTCTTCATTTCTTCATATAGCAAAAATGCTAGCCTCAGATTATTGCATTCAACACAAACCTGGAAAGCAAAACATTAAAACATTTAAATATAAGCATTCATTTCTTTGAAATGCTTTCGACATAAAGGTAAACATCTTTGTGCAGAACAACAAAAGCAAAATAGCTATCAGCTTTATTACAATAAAGTTTTCAACCTTTATACATGTGGTGTATGCAACAACATCAGGTTCAATTCCAGTCAGATGCATGGTTCTTAAGATCTGCACTGAAGCAAAAGACCAGTTAACAGAGAAGTTAGATTCAGCTCATTCAAGTAAAAAAAAAATTGTGTCAAACAGCGATCCCACGTTACTCTTTGATACATGTAAAAGCAAGACAGGACAGATTGACCTGTACAGAAAATTTAAATCATAAATCTGCTACTGACATCAACTAAAATTAGTCTGCACTCAGTAGCATATGCACCATCAGATAATGCTCGACAGTAGTGAGTTTCTTTTAGTCCTTCCAGGGCACACAGAGATGGAATGAAAAAAAAATTATTCCAAAAACAAAAAACAAAACAAAAAAAAAAACGTTTCAGGATAAAATATTCCTCAGGAATGTGGATTGCAACAGAAGCAATAAAAGTTAAGTTATTTCTTTATTTATCTACTTCTTCCATGCTTCCAACAAGACAAACTGCAGGAAATTATAGACCCAGGTATAAGGTATAATTCATGTATTGCTTACCTGTGTGGCACCTTCTATGTTTCCTGAACTTCCACATATGTCAATCAAAATTGACCAGGTTATATGATTAGGGGAAAGACCATGATCCTTCATCTCATCCATCAAAGCTCTTGCACGGTGATAATCAGTGCCACAAGCCCTCATCAAAATATTATAGGTTGTAGTTGTGGGTGAAAACAGAAACTTCTGAGGAATACTTAAATGATGTGAATTAGCAATATGATTCGATGAACGAGCACTGAAAGTTCTGTAGTGTTCATTAATGTTCAACATGTCATCACTGTTCCTATTGATATTCCCATCAAAATTTTCCAGGGCCCTACTTCCAGTCAAATGGTGGAAAAGACGAAAAGCTCTGTCATATTGACGAGCCTCCACACAAGCATGCAAAAGGGTGTTGCAACATTGAGAATTAGGTTCACACCCAGCCACAATCATCTCTTGGAATAGTTGAATAGCCTGCTCCACAAGGCCTGCATTAGCACAGGCACTGATCAATGCCGACCAAGTGACCATGTTAAGGGAAACACCTGCTTTGAGCATATTTTGCTTTATCCTAATAGCCATTTGCCACAACCTTGCATCAGCAAAAACCTGAAATTTATAAACATGCCATCAAGAAGAAATTATTAAGTTACACAAAAAAATTTTACCAGCATTGTACACTTTAAGGTATATTAAAAGTTACCTTTATCATGGTGCAGTATGTAAAACTATCCAACTTCAACTCTCCAACTGCTTCCAAATGCTTTACCTCATTGTAAACATCTTGGGCTAAATCAACTCTGCCAGCAAGACAGCATGCCTTCAAAAGGATATTATGTGATGCCATATCTGCCTTGACACCGAGATTCTGAATGTATAAGAATGAGAAATTTTACCTTTTAGATGAGATAATGGCTCAGCGGAAAACATATCTGATCCAGAATAACTAATACCGAAACTTTATTTTTTAGTTAGGTTTCATGAGGAACATTTGATACCTTACAAACTCACACCTCGTTGTAAGGTAAATGACAGGATGAAAAATAAAATATAGGAACCAGTAATCTAGCAGTTTAAATGTCTGGACCTCTAGCTGTTTGATCATTCACATACAAAACATCATTTCAGGTTCATTAGGGACGAGACAGAAAGAAAAACAGACAGAGAATCAAGGGACATTACTTGCATTTTCTTGTATAGCTGCAATGTATATCTTAAATCATGAGCATTGACATTCATAAGACTGTTGAAAACATATATATTCGGAGTAACCTTTAGGCTGAGTAAATCCTGCAAATGAAAATAATGAGAAAGTTGAGCAAAAATACCAAGTAATGAGTTCTGCAGATATCCATGAATAAATAAAACCCTCTTGAAAAGGAAAAAAATCAAAACTTCTAAATTTTAAGACCTTATCCAAAACGATAATTATAACTGTGCAAATTAACACAACTTTCAGTGTAACCAGACTACTAGAACATGAAAACTATCTATATCTTGCTAGGATAACTTCAAGAGTCTTCCTTGATAGCGAGAGAAGATAGAGACAGCAACAAATAAATCTCTAGCTTCAGAATAAAAATAAAATCAATTGAAGGTTTGGGGTACTGAATAGCTTGTCACTAAATTTCCATTTTGGTCAACCTGTACTCTTCTTTTTTTTTTTTTTTTTCATAATAACCAGTCATCATACTGAATAGCTTTTACAAGGATCATGATTTTGCACGGATTCCTTTTTCCAACAAGTCACAAGCTGTACAACAAGTCACAAGCTGTACTACAGAAAAATGGTTTTCAAATATAAAAGAAGAAGACCTGCCACTATCTATGACTGATTAACAGTAGTATCAATCTGTTTCTCTGTCCATAAAAGGTGGTTACAAAGGCAAATTATAATGTCATGAGGTACAAGAAGTTTTATAAAAAATCTAGCTTCCATGCCAAATGTTTAAGAAGTCAAAATTCACTTTGCATTTACTTCAACCCAATCTGTTAACATAATTCAGCTGTGCTAGGTATCTCACTGTCACAGGTTAGCTCAAGTAGCTAACACACAAACATATTGACCAAATAACTACATGTATTGGATTATCCAGGTATGATAAACCAAGAAAAGAAAAGGAAAATATAAATTGGGAAATCAATAAATTTGAAAAATTCCAAATGGAAAATCTTAGATTAAAAGAGAATATTTGCGAGCAATTTGACTATTATTCAGAGAGCAGCAGGGCGATTACCTCAAAAATAAGTCTAGATCTCATGCAGTCACCACAAAGACCGCAAACATCAATAACTGCGCGGCATATGTACATATTGTGGTCACTCAAGCTATTTTTGGATGCTTCATATGCTAATAATGCAGACTTCAAATCTCTTTCCTTCCCAAACTCGCTTATAATTCTATAAATTATTATATGTGCATGTGGTATAAGGTTTGCATACCTGTGATACATAATAGTGAAGAACCAGTTACCAACCAGCATCACAAACTCTTTTACAAGATTAGAAAACATAACAACTTAGAGTGCCTCCTCATAATATATACAAAGGGGTTATGGTGGAGGAGCGGAAACTGGTCACAAGGAGAGGGAGTTAGTCAATACTCCAATTCAGGCTGCTGAAAATCTAATAACCAGATATACAATTGCACTAAGCCCGAGATAGAGAACTTCTCCCTCTCATGCTAATTACATAAAATATAAACAAACTTATTAACTGGAAAAGGAAAGGAGAAACGAAAAAAGAGCCAATGGAATGCTCATACCTTATAGCCAAATCTGGGTTACGCTTAAGCACACACAATTTTACAATGCTAGATTCCTTCACAAGTTCCTTTATTGTCAGCTGAAAACCTGTACGAAGACCCATATTTCAGACCATAAAGCATATCTATATAATAGAGAACAACCATACGCGAAACTAGGGGAAAAAAACACCACTTCTGTCCGTACTGGCAAGAACCTCCAACAACTCAACTAGTTCCTCCACTTCACCAGAATCCAACAACCGGCCGCACTCCCTTCTGAGCAACTCCATAACAGACCCACCAATCAGCTTCGACGGAGCAATTCCAAGCTTCTGAAAAATCTTCAACACCTCAATCACGCCGCCAACTTTCCCTTCCTCGAGATTCCGCGAAACCCCCTTAGAGACGCGCTCCAGACTGATTATTCCAGAAAAACGAGACGAACTAACTCCAGAAGCAAGCGCCATTTCCGCAATCATGGCGAAGTCCTCGAGACGGCCATCCTCAGCGAGCTTGGAGGCAAGTTCAGCGTAGTAACCGAGAGACGAACTGGAGCGAGAGGCGACATCCCATTGGACAGAGGAGAGTAGCGCATGGGAGGAAAGAGAGAACGGAGGGTTTTTGGAAGGAGAAAGCTTAGTGGGTTTGGATTTTGTGGGACGGCCGCGGCGGCGGTGACGGTTGGGATTAAGAGGGGCGGCCGTGGCGGAGGAGGAGGAGGGGCAGGAGCCAAGGATGTTCATCCTTGGCCTGGCCAGGGGATTTCAACTGAGAAAGGACTGGAAAAGATGAATTTGATGAAGGTTTTGTACTAGTTGTGCCATGGCCGTGGATTAAGGAGATTCTGATGATCTCGAAGCTTGTGTGTTGGTGGAGTCGTCCGAGTGGATTGAATTTGAAAGGCAGTTGTTACATGTTACTGTGTTAGCCTCAGCTCTGCTACGATTTCTTTCTATGTCTTCGCAAAAATTAGCAAAGATTCACCGAAATTTGATAATTTGGACACGCTGGCCCTCAAACTTATACTTGAAGGAGATCACCTCCTGACTCAGGGAACCCTGAAATTGTTGGGACATAGTGAGGACCTACCCCTCAGGAAACCCCTAATATTGTTCGGAAATAGCTAGGACGTAGAAGCATGTTCCTTAATACTATGCAGTTTAATACCACACCATGAGACTTATCGCTTATTAAAGATGTGTAACAAACAACACATCCGTTCACAATTTAACATGTCTTGTTTTTCCAATTCAAATGGCAAAAGAGACATCAAATCTCAGATCAAGGCCAGGGATCAAACCTCCCCTTTCTTCTTTTTCAAATTCCCACAATATCTTAATATTAGGTTTGATGGCCTCTTTGTCTGTCACCATATTATAGTTTATATCTCTTTAGAATTAGACCCTATTTAGCGCGGGCCAATAAACCATTATATCTTCTAGACCCATTTTTCTCTCATGCCAGAATTATCTCCTAAAACTTTATTGTCTGACTTTAATATGAGATTGTAACGTTGACAGTTGACTAACTCTAGACAGTCAATTGTATTACTTTATTGTATTTGCACCAACATTATCTCGATAAATTAATCTAATGACGAATATAAAGACACATTTTTTTTTTTGGTGCGCGCTAAAAATCATCTCTCTATTCTTCGCGCATGCGGAAAGACAGGTAAAGAGTCCTGTCCTGACTCATGGACCAACTCGCTTTAAATGCGATAAAAATCGACAAACAAGCAGAGACATGAAATAAGCTGATTTCTTCCTCTGAAACAAAAAAAAATGCTAAATTTGAAAAACCCAGCGTGATTTCTTCCAGCTTCTTCTTATCTGATCCCCTCCTTTCTCCAGTCTTCTTCCAGCCTTTAGTGCTGCTTTTATCACAGACTTGACAACCATAGAAAATACCCTTGCTTTGATCTGCCCCCTCCGTGGAGGCAACCTCTGCCTCATTTTCTTAGAATTCACCTCAACTCTTTCTTCATCCATATAAGCAATATATCCTATATATAAGCAAACAAGGAAAAAAACTGACCTTTTCCTCTCTATGATTCTTTTCTTAGTGAGGAATGGGGCAGGTAATGGATCCACCGGTTCTTTGGGCTCCAAGGCTTTTATACCGGAAGAAGTATGGGGCTGCTGATTATATACTAAGGTATTTTGGCATATAAATCACACCCTTTCTTTTCCTGTAACTTTCCATGATCAACAGTCAAGCAGCTATTGGTAAAAGTCCTGTAGCATCAAGTAAATTCAGAGGTTGATTCGGTCAAACCGTGGAAATAAATATTGTACGATGAAGCTTATGCCACCCATTATACAGACAGAAAAACTGCAGTTCAAATCCAATAGACTCTTCCTGTCTGCCATGACAATGACTCAAGAGACTTCTAAACGACACAGCAAAATAGGACAAACACATTTCAGGTTCAATTCCACCTTAGATGGGGATGGACTAAGACTTCAAAATAATAATCAGCGACATAATAAGAAGCGTGCCCAAGTCCTTCTTTACCTCATATCTGATATAGCTGATGATGCTTGTCAACTTACATGATGTAGAAATTTCTGTGTCGGGGGTGAGTGCATGTTCATGAAATTGTGGTGATTAACCCAAACTGACTTTAGCATAAGGAAAACTAAGAAGCAAATAAGCTTCACATGGAGCTGCAAACAACGTTGATGATCATATGAAGCTTGCCTGTTTTTGTTTTGTCTTGTTTTGTTATGTTCTGTTTTTTGAGTGTGGCCCGTTTAGTATTAGCATCAGTGATTAACATTGAAGTTTTGAAAAAGCTATCAAATGATAACTTTTAGCTTTTAACTTTAGCGTTTTCATCTCAACCATTGAAAAAATTATTCAAAACTTTAATACTAATCACAAAAGTTGTTCCTAAACGGGGCCTATCTAAGTCCTTGATACATTTCACAGAGATGTTAGCTGTAGAGACATGACCTTCTACTGTAGCTAAAACTCCGTCCATACATGTACAAAAATGAGAGTGAATCCTTAGCTAATGTCCAAGTCCTAGCAACATGCGAATTACTAACAAAGAGAATGAATCCGTTTGCCATTAGAAAATAGAAGAGGCAATGTGGTTAAACAGAACAAACTTCAGAATATATTAAAAGCTATAGATAACATAGAAACAAATGCAAAAGTAAGATATTAGAAATAAAACAGAAGTACATGAACAGACTTTACTATTCCATCCCTTTCTTATGCACCAGGTTGATCAACAAAGAGTGCCAGCAAATCATGAGTCGAAGTTCTAGTACATTTAAGCATCCCAAAACTTTTGTAATTTGAAGTTGCAGTAGCATTTGCAGTGCTGTACTAATGAAAGTTCTGTTATCCTATATCAGAACAGTTGACATTGAAGTTGATGCTAGTGTCATCAACAATTGGAGAAGAAGCTGTTACCAACAATCTTGATAAAGCAGGCATCTGAAGATACTTGCAATATTACAACTTCCACTTTGAATGTCAATATCATCATGTTCTCATACATTTACAACAGATGGACTGCTTTCTCATAATAAAAGAGAGGAAACAGGATCACTTAACAGGTGCTAGAATTGTGTAGAGCAAAAGAAATGTGAGTATCACAATGGCCCCTGCCAAAGTAAACGTTGTACTGGTCCATCGGTTAAGATATGACTTCTCTGTTCGCTTGATGGGATCAACCTCCTCTGACAATGGGAAATTTGATTGCCTGGGATTCCAGCTCACATACTTATCTGGAGAAAAGTCCGAGAACACTGATTTTTTACCTTGCTTCTTGAAGTTTGACCATGCCTTATCCCAATCTGTTGAGAATTTATCCCCTGTTAAACAGACAAAAAGAATTCTCAGCAGATAGATTTAACAAGTCACCAAAGAATTGCCAAGTTACACTAGGTGAAACAATTCGAGAACTACATATCAACATCAATTTTCCAACTAAACAGTTTTATGTCGCCCTCATAAATATGGAAAGACACTCAAGTGCTCTAAGCTCATTAATATTTGGAATTATTTAAGACTTTCTATGATTTTTGGCGCACACTGGTGCAGTGTTTTCTGTTCTTCTGTTTCTCAATGACGAACCTTTCCATCCTATGCTGATAGGATTTAATTCAGCAAAGGGGAAGGCAAGGAGAAGTGCTTACATCTCTCTAGCATACAACATGACATCACTGTTTCTAAAGTAAAACCATTTCTTCCTTCTAAAACAGACATCAAACATAAGCTGAACTGAAACTCTTGTCTCTTTACATGAACTGAGAAATTTGTCCCTCTTACGCAGAGATTTGCTGAATCCAATATGGCAGATAGGAATGAGAAGGTCAAGATTCTTCTACAACTCTGGTATAACAATTGAACCACAACTAACTTGGATACTCCTGTCTGAAGGCTCGCGACCAAAACTCTTTTCCTTCTCTTATTTCTCTCTTATCAGCCTTTGCACAGCAGTATGGTCACACCTTGACCTACAAGTACTTGCCCCTTGCCCCCACCCTTTCCCGCACAAGGTATGCCACCATAGTAACCAATAAGAGGTTGGAAAACTAGACAAAAAATTCCTCCATTTTTCTTCTGCTAGTTGATATCTGATCAAGCCCATACTGAAACAAGCATAAAGCGTTTTAAACACTTGTGAACTATGAAACTGCAATTCCTTCACTAAGCATGGACTTCAATAAATTAAGTACAACTCAAGGAACTACACAACTATAGGTACATAGGGACAACATCACCAAATTACCACTTACCATAGAATGCACTAATTTCAGCGCAATAAACATGGAAAAGGAATTAAAACATCCTCAATAAATAGTTCCCACAAATCCACTCGTTAGGCTTTCTCTTCACTTTTACATGACGTATAGACCAACTCATTTCTCTTTCTGGTAGACGAGTTGGCGCTTGATAAGTAGTTGCATTCTTAGGGTCATGTTACGTGTCTAGCCATAAGGGTGGGGACAATGACAACAAACATCAATGAGGAGCTACAGATTATATAAGTTTCATGTGACAGCATCTGATGTCTTAATTTGAGTTTCACTATACTAAATGAACAATGCCATTTCACATTTTCTTTAACTTACATTTTTTATGTAGCTTTCTTAATTGTAATACCAACCAGCGTTTCTTTTAATTTCATAGAAAATGGAAAATATTCAAAGGTGATCCTGAAGACAGAACATCATAGTTGAATGAGTTCTGATGTCCACATCTGTTTTTATCATCCTGGCACAAATCAATAAGCGCAAAGTGATTGGAGCAATGATAAATTCTAAAAGAACTCAACCATAACAGACCATTGCTAAACCAAACTAAAGAGCTATGCCTCAACAAGACAACTAAGACACATTTGCCAAGAAGCATCCATAATTCTACTATGCCCTGCTTCTACATAACTAGATAACGATCAATTTCAATAACTCAAAAATCATACCATCGAAGAAAATCATGAATAAAAAAAGACCCATTTAATCATTAAACGAGAATCAGACAGCCTTTTACTGATGGAAGCAAACAGAAGCCAAAAATGCTGGAAGGGCACCGTTTTCCCCGCCGTTTCTTTGAGGATCTCGAGATTCCCTTCGGGAGCAGCAAATCCTGAACCCTGAAGACGAGTAAGGACCGAACAAAAAGGTTTTCTGCGACGCTGACCAGAACCCACGAGCGCCTAAGCTCCCGATTCGAGCTTGAATATCCATTCGCATCTCAGCAGAAGATTCCAATCGTTCTGTTGTCCCAGAAAAGAGAACAAAAAAAGAAAATGGAAAAAACAACGAAGCGAGGGAATAAAAAAAAAAAGAAAAAAGAAAGTTTTCCCTGCTCATTTCTGCTTTACTTTACTGGCTGTGGTGTCTCTTATCCGTCCGGGGGAATTCTGGCCTTCAGTTTTGCCATGTCAGCATAGGTATGACGCGTGTCGAAGTTTAGGTTTGATGGGACCCGCATTTCGATTCTTGAGTCGGCAGCAATCACATGACCACCGGTGACGTGTCGAAGCGGCCGATCGAGTAGGAACCGTCGGATCACAGTTGGTTAGTGGGCGAATAGGTTTGTGGACTAACACAAATCTTGCTGTGGGACCTACAACCTTTTTCGGGTCGCCGGTGGGTGTTTTTTAAGTGCGCTCGGTCTTTTGAGATCTGCACATGCGAGTACTATCTCGTCCTCCTCAAATTTAATTTTTTTTTTTGAATTTATCCTGCCTCATTTTCTTTGTAGTACCATTTTTCTAGTTCGTGATGTTTTGAATTGATTGTTTCATTTTTTTCATTAAAAATAATCTTTCAATTGTACGTTTACCATTTTGGTTCTTTGGTTCTTCACTTTGTACGAAAAATTTTAAAGTATTCTTTAGAAAAAATATATTAAAAAGATAAACAATTTTTTTAAAAGTTGTAGATTTTGAGATAAAGCTATGCAAATGGTACAAATAAAAAATATGTTTTTTCCCACTTGATAACTTACAAAAAAAGTTTATAACCTGTTTGGCCAACATTAATAGCCGTGTATTAATGCATTTTTGTCACATATGTAATTCGATTGTGAGTATGATGATTTCTTCCCATTTTTGTCCTCTAAGTTATCCCAAATTACGTGCTTGCTTTAACCCCCAACATATTTGAACAGAAATTGTTCATCATTCCAATTTGCAGTGGCAAACAAGTGATGAGATTGTCATTCATCAAGATGATCTCATTCAATGTTCGATCGATCCTTCTTATCGATGTTGCCAAGATTGTTATTGGCCAAGACTAGAACAGAAATAAGAGAATTCCTGAGATTCTCCAGGATTCGAAACCAAAGATCAAGAGACTTGAGTGACGACAATGAGAGGATAACATCCAATAACTTCCTGACCAAACATGAAGAATATGAGTTCCACAGGTGGATCGACCAAAGGCAGTAGAGGCAAGCCCAAGGCGGTGAGGATTTGTAGTCGAGATTGTAGAAGGTCATGATTGAATATCTCCCCGCTGCGCTTAAATCTTGGGTTTGGGACTTTGGATTTGCGAATCCATTTGCTTTGTGATTTTCCTTTGATAAGGTTGAGTTTGTGCATCTGTCAGATCTTCTAACCCCAAATTTATAGATTTTTTCAATCAGATTAGGAAGGTGTCCATTGAACAAATATTGAAACCGTATAAATAGAGTTTATTAAATCTAATCTTGAAAGGGCTTAAAAATAGAGGTGACTTCATCTTCTCTTAAGCCGGGTCACACACCAAAACGCAAAAACACATTAATGGCCGCATTAACATGAAACAAACTCACGTTAATTTATTATCTCAACCAGATGAAACAAATTTTTTTATTTACATGAGGAGTAAATGGGTTATGATTATGTGAAAGTCAACAGCCAATCAGAGACAAGTACTACAATTAGCAGACTGTAAAGCCTCATGGCACATCCCACACCTGATAAAACCTCCAAGACAAAACAGGTGTGGTGGGGAAGAGGAAATGGAGACCATTCGGTAAAATTCATCCACACAAATACTGAGCAGCGAGCACAGCCAGCCCGCCAACCTTACCTCTCTCTCCTCTCTCTCCCTCTCCTCGAAAGTGGACTCACTCATTCTCTCTACAGTTCGGTGGCACGCGAAAGCAGAGGAAACTTGCCCGAGAGGAAAACCCACCCCCTCGATGAACACTTCGCCGTCGCCGGCGAACCCTTCCCCACCGCCGCCGCCTCCTCAGTCCTCTGCCTCCACGCCTGCTGATGGGTCCGGCAAGAAGGTCAGGAAACCCTACACCATCACCAAGTCCCGCGAGAGCTGGACGGAAGAGGAGCACGACAAGTTCCTCGAAGCTCTCCAGTTGTATGTCTCTCCTTCCTAGGAGACTATCACATCTTCTCTGATACTGTTGTGGATTGATTTGATGTTTTTTGAGAGTTTCACCTGATTCGGTTTGGTCTTCTCTGGGAAGGGGAAAGGGGGATCCATCTGGTTTTTTATTGTTGGAGTGTGATATTAGTGTGGAAAAGGTTGATTCTGATTCAATTGTTGTTTCTGGGAAGTCGGGTTCTTTACAAGATTAATGTCTACTGGTATCAAGTTTGGATCCCAATTACTGAATTAGTGTGCTGACCGCTGATTGTTCCAATAGGGATTGTTTATCATGATTTTTAGTTGATTTTTTCAGTGAATATTCTTACGAGCTTGCCTTGCCAATCGAATATCTTTCTTTCTATGTGCTTTTGTATTCTGAAAATTTCGAGCTTCTTCTTTTTGATGACATAAAAAAACGTTGTTCTATTCTGCCATAGTTCTGAAACTGTTCTTTCCTTTCATTTGACTTAGATTTGATCGTGACTGGAAAAAAATTGAAGATTTTGTTGGTTCGAAGACAGTAATTCAGGTTCCAGGGCGATTAAATTGTGGAGTCATTTTATATTGGAAGTTGTTTTGGGTCATCATGTGTTGAATTTTTGTCTTCCCAGATACGCAGTCATGCCCAAAAGTACTTTCTGAAGGTACAGAAAAATGGAACGGTTGCACACGTGCCTCCTCCTCGCCCTAAGCGCAAAGCTGCCCACCCTTACCCCCAGAAGGCATCGAAAAATGGTGTGTATGCCTTTTGGATTCAGATGATTTTCCTGGTTTTCATAGTCATGTTAGGACTAACTTACTCTTGAACAAGCAGTTTTGGCGCCGTTACAAGCATCTGTTGCTTATCCTTCTACAAGGAATGCTGCTGTATCAGTATATGCACCATGGGATGAAGCAGCCATGTTGGGAAATACTTCCTCAGGCAATGTTATGCCACCGCAGGAAGAATTTGCCAGTCTTTGTGGAGGGGAAGGTATGGCTTGTTAATTGGTGTTTTCCCTCTTCATAATAGAACTTTCATTAGATATGCCACCACAGTAGGAACTTTCCAGCACTTATTTTTCAATAAAACATTACTTATTCAGCTGATGTTGGAGCAAAGGGTGTATCAAGGATGAGTGGCACAAGCCTTGCTGCCATTGGAAGCACAGGTGGGACACTGTCAAATACAGACAGACCAATGCAAGGGAAGCAAGCTCCTGTGATCAGCGGTAATTGTTTGTGCTGGACTTGATAGTAGTTCTTCCATCAGCTGTTTGCACTTGCAAATGATTGTTGCTGGTTTCTCTCAGGTATTCCCGACTTTGCTGAAGTTTATAGCTTCATTGGCAGTGTTTTTGATCCGGACACCAAGGGGCATGTCCAAAAGCTCAAGGAGATGGATCCCATAAACTTTGAAACAGTAAGTCAATATCTATCTGCTGTTCAAGTGGTTTGTAGTTGTGATGGATTGCTTAAAAGTGAGTCTGTGTTTCTACATGTAATGAAGAAGACATGGATATAGAAAATTGAGTAGAACTTGACAAAGAGCATGATGCATTGGAAGAGGATCAGGAATTGATTAGAAGTTCAACATCAGTGCTTTAGATGTCTTAGAATAACGTATGACAACAAGTGTGTGACCAAGTTTCTAGTCAATAATAATGGATGATGCACATCTTGACTGTCGATTCTGACTTTACAAATTGGTGATGGGTGTTGGTGGATCATAACTGTGATATTTGATTGATAATGGATCTATCAGCACCTTAATAGGAATTAGGTTATATAACTTAGAAAAACAGAACTGTGTTGATCCCTGTCTTAGTGCGAGCCAGTAATTAGGGATGTAGCATCTGCAACCTCTTTCTTAGATTGCTGTACTGAAGGCCTTACTCTGACATGAAACGAGATAATGGCTAGTAGTCAATCATAGAATGCACTATGCTACACTGGTTGTCATGTGAAAGGATCGCCTTCTTATTTTAATGACTAGACGGAGCTTCTAGTTTGTGTAGCTAACTCCATCATTGCCGTTGGTAGTCATGAGTGTATGCCTGTGCTAGGAACAAACGTACTACTATCAAAGATTTCATGTTCTATTTAGGAACTACCTCAAAATGTGTTCTGATATATTGATATCAATTTGCCAAGACATATGACGAGTTGGGTATGTTAACAGATTGACTTTCTGCAGGTTTTGTTATTGATGCGAAACCTCACTGTCAACTTGTCTAATCCTGATTTTGAGCCAATTGTAAGTATTGCTGGCACCAAGAATTTAAATTATGTGCATTTAACCGTGTAAGCAAAGCAAATAAATCATAGAAAAGAATGGACTTCGTTTGGTTGTGTTTGTGTACACACACACACACACCACACACTTTTTGGCATTGAAATGGAGAAGTTCTTTCTTGCCATGTCATTATTCTCAACTTTGTTGCTTCAGCAGATTATGTCTACATGGTGCTCTACTTTTCATAGCTGGTTTTATGTTTTTTAGCTAAAGAAAATGGAGGAAGTATCATGCAGAATTGCGTGAAAATGGATTCATGTCTCCACTATAGTGATTCTCTGTCTGACCTCAACTTCTTGATTTATTTTCGTCCTAGAGGAAGGTTCTGTCATCATATGATGTCCACACAAGACCAGGAGGCACTGCAGCGGTTATTCCTAGAAGCCAAACAACCGATTTACAATGTTGAACTTCTCAACATGCAAAGAATTGGGCTTATACTTATTTCCCCGACTCCTGTTCTGACACCGTAGTCTTAAACCTGAGTTGTCTCCTGGTCGTCAAGCAGCGTGCTTGGAGATGCATCAATAGTCCAGTTGCAGAATCCGGACTCACTACCGGGAAGTGTAGATATGTTAAGCGGAAGTGGCTTTCCTCTGATCAGTGTTTGTAAGTTTTGTTTTCACCTTTCGACCTGACAAACTTGTATATTTCTGGGCGTTGCCTTGTAGCAGGGACACGATGTATTATACGTAATAGGGTTAAGATCTCCCTCCTGCTATATTTTTTATTTTTTGTTCAGTTGTATTTTGGGTATTATATTCTCGATGTAGGTGAAAATATCCACATGACATGAAAACGATGAGTTTTGCTTCTCGAGCAAAACAAAAGATTACCATTCTAGGACCTTATTCTTTATAATTATGTTTTTAACTACTGTGAGATGTTTCATGGTCAATTACCGGACTGTCATTATTTTTTAGAATTATAAACAAATCTCTTGTCATTCATGTAAATAAGGTTCACTTCAAAGTTCATCGACAGGCCGTCACATATTAAGTATTCTTCTTAGTTCAGTTACAGTAGAAGCCTACTAAACAGGTGGCATCATCTTGCTAGGTTGGAGATAAATCGCCTTATGTATGCTAATCTTACTTGCAGGTTTTTAAGCTCACGAATGTTACTTAGCTCAGGCATTTTTAGGATTGCGTCTATCTTTAATTGGTCTACCTCGATGCTATGATGATGGACATTGAATCCTAAGAACTTTCCAGAATTAACATCGATAGCACATTTGAGAGGATTAAATTTGCGGAGTCGATCAAAGACGTCATGCAATTCCTTTAAATGCTCTGACTTGCTCTTCGTCTTCACCACTAAGTCATCAACATAGCATTCTACTTTCTTGTACAACATGCTATCAAAGATTCCTTGCATCGCTCATTGGTAAATTGCACCGGTATTCTTGAGTCCAAACGGCATAACTTTCTAGCAATAGATCTCCTTTAAAGTACGAAAGGTCGTAAACTCCTCATCTTTCAGATTCATGCAAATTTGGTTGTTACCAGAGAACCCATCCATGAAAGACAAAGCTTCGTGTCCCATTGTTGAGTCAACCATTAATTCTATTATTGGCAAGGGGAAGTCATCCTTTAGGCAAACTAGATTCAAATCCCGAAAGTCTATACAAATTCTAATTTGGCCATTCTTCTTCCTCACAACCACAATATTTGAAATCCAAGTGGGATACTTAACTTCTCGAATGAAACTCGCATTAATAAGCTTATCTACTTCAACCTCGATTTGTGGAATAAGTTCTGGTCGAAATCTCTGTTGAGCCTGTTTGATGGGGCAGGATCCACGTTTTACGGCAAGGTGATGGACAACGATCTTTGGATCCAATCCGGGCATCTCCTTATAGGACCATGCAAAAACATCTTCATATTCTTTCAGTAGCTCAAAATATCTTACCTCCTCTTCAAGACTCAGTAGGGTGCTCACAAACACCGGCTTTGGATGATTCGGCATCCCTAAGTTTAGTTCCTTCAAGTCATCAACAGTTGCTTGCCCCTCTTCCTCAAAAGCTTCATGTGCAGGCCTTGGTTCAGTTTCCTCGACTACTTCCTCCATGCTTGGCTCATCTTGATCTCGTCTTTCAAGCGTGACATTATTATAGAAGGTTACTTTCTCTTAAGGATCATTATCTTGGTGAGATGTTTGGTGGAGACGCCTTTGTCTCCTTTGCCTTTGGCGCTTGGCCTTTGCTTGTGCTTTCGGATGAGCTCCATTTGGCCAGAGCCGTGCAAAAATGAAGATCCTTTGTATATTATTAGTAGGGGCTTTTGGTCCCAAGCATTTAAATACGGAGACTCGAACATTCTCACGGGTTTCTTTTTCCTCCTGGTTAACCTGCAACTTTACTTGGTCTTCATCATACTCATAAATCTGAATCATCACCGGGTTGCATGATGCATTCTTTGTGAGGTTAGATGGTTGATATCCTAAACCATGCTTTTCTCCAAGTTGCTTTTTTCCAAGGATTGCATCCAAATCACCAAGTTGCCGGGGTTCACCCTTACCATATCCTGCCTTTTGAAACAATTTCTCGACCTTGGGACCAAACCATGCATTTGCTTTCAAGCTTTGAAATTCTTTCATTTTCTTTGCAGGTTCATCAGACATAGCCAATTTAGAGAGCGAGGAAATTGGTAGGACCAAGTCTTCTTTTAGCACTTTAGCATCTTCTTTAGAAAAGTGAGGTTTGCTGGTCGAGGCAGGGATGTTCCCTTTGGTGCTCTTTGCTTTAGGGAGCATTATGGAGAAAGCCTTGGGCTTCGTATCTTGGCAGTCCTCCAGGTAGAACTTGGCATCGGCAAAATGGGTTTCCTCGATGTCAAAAGGGGCAGTTTCTGCCACAACACGCTTGATGCTTCCATCACTATCAACATACTTGAAGCATTGGTGCCAAGTTGATGGTACAACTCCATTTTCATGCATCCAAGTACGCCCGAGTAGCAAGTCATATGAAGTATTTGCGTCAATAACATGGAACAAAGTGGAGGTCTTCAACTCTTCTATCTCCATTGTAAGCTGAATTTTCCCTGCAGAGCATTGCCCCTTTTGGTTGAAACCTTGGATGATCAACTTGCTACTTGAAAGATCCTTTGCAGATAGCCCGACCTTCTTCAGTGTTCGAATAGGCATGATATTCACAGCAGAGCCACCATCAATTAAGATCCTCCTAATCTGGTGTTTGTGAATATATCCGCTTACATAAAGAGGTCAATTATGCCGACGATGGCCCAACTGTAAGTCTTCGTCATCAAAAGAGATTGTAGCCATGCAGGTGACACACTTATCATTTGCCTTTTTGTGAAACACCTTTCCTTCATAAGCTCCTGGGTCAATGAGCACTTGAAGCAAGGCTAGCCGAACATCTTGCGGTAGCTTGAGGACCTCATTTATGGTCATGGTTGCAGGGAGATATTTGAGTTTGAAGATGATGCTAGCCTTTACCACATCAACTTCATCTTCAATGCTTACTTTGCCAGGTCCTTTTTGGCTACGACTTGATTTGCTATCTCCATGAATGCCTATGGTGTTTACCTCCACATTATGTTTTATAAAGTATGACTTTGGGAAATAGTCAAGCAGTGTCACAGACCTCCTAACCACCTGTGGTGATTCTGCATCTGTTGGATGTAGTGGTTTCCAAACTTTCCTAGGCATTTGAGGATACACTCTTGTGGGGTTACACCTATTTAACCCTTCCAGCTTTTTGTCTTTCGGAGCTTCTAGCAAGGGATAGTGTGGTGGTTGATTCCTTCTTCATCTTCGGTCTCTCACCATTGTCCATTCACCATCTTGCTCATCTGACGAACTGGAACTTGTTAAATCTCCCCACCCAGTTGGCTTTTCCGCTTGGTAGCTCATCGGGTTGAACACTCTTGAAGGACTTGGGATGCTTACCCTTCTTGTCCAAGCATACTTTTCTTTCTTACTTATGAACGTTGACCATCCATCATCGACTTCATCTTCTGACTCAGATGAGGACTCCCATGTATCTAAGTCATCGACCATGACATCATAGAAGCTTGGGGCGTTTGGGTTTTTAGAGTATTTTGGCATACCAGGGTATGCATAAATAGTTGTTACCTCGCCATCGACCTCAAATTTCACTGGGACAACATCTTTTGGGCCACATGTGAGTACTTCAAGTGTATTTTCCTTCTCTACGAAGTCTTGAGTAGAGACCTTGACTTCATCCTCAAGTTTTTCTACGAACTTTGGGGAAGTCGCTTCAAAGCATATCTCGGCAACATTGGAAACCAATGGTTCCTCCAAATCATCAAATTTGATATGCCCTTCCTTTTCCATGCAGACTATAAGATCCTTTAACACAAAGCATTTCTCGATGGGGTGGCCAACGATACGGTGAAATCGGTAATACTTAGGGTCATCTACCCTTCCAACCTCCTCCGGTCTCTTTGGATTTGGCAGTTCTATCAAGTTCCTTTCTAGCAACTGGTCCAAGATTGCCGGCACATCCGAATCTACAAATGGGTATTGTTTTGCTTCGAGTTCCTTGAATGTCAATCTTTTCTTTACATCCGGTTGGCCCTTCACAAATTTAGTATCAAGACTTGAGCTCACTTTGGAGATCTTTGCCGGAGTAGCAACTACAGCCATGGTTTCTTTTGTCTTTACAACCTTTTCTTCTTTGTCTTTCTTGCCATCTCTCTTTTGAGAGGAATTGCTTGGAACATAGCTCCCATACCTTGCAATCTGGATCTCCAAGTCGTGAGCCCTTGTTGTGAGTTCTTCAAATGAATGTGGCATGTTTCCCTTCAATCTATAGAGTATTCACCAGTGCATCCCTTGCGCACACATATCGATGGAAGAGGCTTCACTTATCCACTCATTGCAGTTGAGGACGTTGGTTCTCCATCACTCTATGTATTCTGTCACTGGCTCGTCCCTCCTTTGTTTGATCGCTGCCAGCTCCGGGAGGCTGACCGTCCTTCTCGTGCTGTAGAAACGTGACAAAAACTCTCTTTCGAGTTGGTCCCATCCATCCATGGATCCTGCAGGAATATCCGTGTACCAGTCAAAAGCAGCTCCTTTCAATGACCGCACAAATTGCTTCACCATAAGATCACCATAGGTCCCGGCATTGTTGCAGGTTTCAATGAAGTGAGCCACATGTTGCTTCGGATTGCCCTTGCCATCAAATTGTTGGAATTTTGGTGGTTGATAGCCTAATGGCATCCTTAGCTCATCGATCCTCCTTGAGTACGGCTTTGCATACACAAGGGATGATTGTGGAGCCACTCCAGATTGAGCTCGAATGGTATCCATGATCATGTGTTGAAGTTGCTGCACAGACAATGAGGCCACAGACCTTTGAGCTGTGTCATTTAGGGCACTTTGCAGGACCGTACGATCATATTGACTTTGCTTTTGCTGCTTTTCCATGTTCTCGAGCTTTTCAGCAGTAGGATCATCAGCCTTCTTAGTGCCACTTGTAGTTGCTTCCCCCGGAAAATGTTGAGCTTCTAATTTACTCATCAACAACGCAATCTGGGCATCTTTCTCTTCAAGTTTTGCCGTCAACCTTTCAATGGAAAATGCCATTTGCTCAAGACGATCCTCAGGATTTCCAGAATCTGCTACCAAGGCTGGTAACTTCGACTCCGAGGATGAAGAGTAATCTGCCCACCTTTTCTTTGGGAAAGTCACAGATCCAGTTTTAGATTCTTCACTTGTGGTGGCCTTTTTCATTGATGTCTTGGAAGATGAGTGAGCCCTTATCTTCTCGGCGGAAACCTCCACTTCCTTGTTCCTACTTGAGTGGTTGGAGTGGCTTGAAGGATTGGATCTCCCTTTTGTTGGTTGAACTTCTTGCTTCTCTACAGCAACTCCTTCTTTCTTGCTTTTGCGAGAAAATTGCTTTAGCGGAGACGCCAATTGAGATCCTTCAGCACGAGCTTTTGCACGAGTGACCGGTGCGACTTCCTTTTCCTTTGCCGCAGATTTCTCGGTGTTGACAACAGCACTTTTTGCTTCCATGATCTTTACTTGAGTTTCTTCAAAGCTTTCTCGATGCGAGAGATGAGAGGTAGAGAATGTCCCCAGTGGAGTCGCCAGAAATTTGTACGCACAAATTTCGCGTGTAAAAAATTACACCCTGAAATTAATTGTAGCACAAATTACAATATTAAAATTTAGAACAGAGATTTTGGGGGATCGACTCTCTAGCGTGCTTCTCACGTGCACAATCCTCTGATTAACGCTTCGAGCTTTTGGTGGAGACACGAACGGCTTCTTCACGAACACGGATTCTGGACTTGTCTTGCACGAACACGAACCGAGGTCCTTGCCGCTTCTTTCGGTGTAAGATTTCTGTTGTACTCCTTGGACTTGGGGGCTTCGGGCAATGTCCGCCGCTTTCTTGCCTCTTTCCTTGGAGTTTGACTTGTCGCAGCACAGAAACGAATTCTTCACGTTCCTCGCCACTTCCACCGGATCTGGACTTGAACTTGATGCAGTGCTATCTCGCGTTCTTCACGTTCCTCACCGCTTCCGCCGGATCTGAACTTGAACTTGATGAAGCACCGTTTCGCGTTCTTTGCGTTCCTCACCGCGTTCTTCGAATCTGGCCTCGAAACTGGGATTTGATCTTCTTTGGAGTTGATTTCTTCTTTCGCCGGGCGTTTGTGCTTGATCGGCTTGAAGAACAGGAGAAAACTTTTTGTAGAGAGATTTTTCTCTCTCTAAGTTTTTTTGCCTCTCCAATTTCTTCTTTTCCTTTTCTTTTGGCTTTGGGGACCTATTTATAGGTGTAGGAAGGAAGTGGTTTGGTTCAAGAAAACCACATTTGACAATTATTATATATATCTCTTGTATTTATCTTAAAAGAAAATAAATATGATAGTTATCTATCATTAATTATCCAATTTACTTAATTTAAAAGGATAATTAATGGAACATTCTAGAGTGTTCTAGAATATTTAAGCTAAATCATAGGCTTTAATCATTTTGGATTTTGAGACCCAATTTGCCAAGAATGGACTTTGGTTAAAATGACATGAGTTCAGGGCCTCTAGTTGTGTGCTTTTAGGCTCTCAAAAATTGGATTTCTTGAACTTGTAGTTTTCAAAATTTGATGAATTTTTGAATTTTGGACATCAATTTAAAAATAGGTTGGACAATTTAAATTGGGTTTAATATATATTTAACCCAATTAAATTTTGATGTCTACAAGAATATTGATTTGTTTTTTCTTTTGAAGGATTCCAACAAGAAAGCCAAAAAATCTGTTTTTTTTTTATAATTTTCTCCACCTTTACTTTGATCATTTATTTTTCCTATATATTTTCTTACTTTTGTAATATAAATTCCCCATTATTAGCAATTTTGCACAAAAAAAAAAACAATCTAACCTCTAACTTTGGGATGATTTTTTCCTTATCTTCTTTCTTAGTTTTTCTTTACCTTCTTTATTTCTTCAATTTCTTGCATATTAAACGCGTCTTTTTGTTTAATTTAAATATTTTGTTCAAATATAAATATTAGTTAGAATTAATCAAAAGAAAAAAATAGTTAATATTCTAACTAAATGGAATCCACCCATTAAGTTAGTTCTAGAGATTTAATGCTAATTTCATATTAGCAATTATTAGATTTCTTTCTTTTAAATTATACATACTATTAGTAATTGTTAGAATACTAAATCTACTTAAAAAGAAAAACTCTTCCAAAATGATCTCTAAATTCATAATTTTGTAATATTGCATATTTTGTATGAAAAAAGTGAGAAAAAAATAATTGATCAACATAATAGTAGAGTGCGTAAAAAGACAATTTTTTGCTTTGCAATAAATCAACCAAAGTAGTTTCTAAAAAATAAGAAAAATATAAAGTATTAAATAATTATAAAATTTTTAAATTATTGTATATACTTTTTTTGAATTATCATTTTGTAAGTTATTTAATTAGTTAATTATGTATTTAACAACTTAGTAAAGTTTATTAACCTATGATTTTGGTGATGATGGAAGCTCCTAAATAGAAGGGTCATTTTGTTAAAATATTGGAAGTTAGGGCTTAAAGTTGTAATTTTTCATGATAGTTAAAGTACAAAGCTGTACCATTTAATAAGTTTGAGGACTAAGTCGCATGATTTTGCAAAGTTTGAGAGATTTTGCAAAGTTTGAGAACTAAGTCATACTAAATTAAAGTTAAGTGACCAACTCATGCGAGTTGGCAAAGTTAAAGGACTAATAGTGCATTTAGGCCTTTATATAAGAATGTAAATTCATAGAATGCTAAAAGAACTTTCTCTAGAGGTTAGTTTATTTTGCATTAATTTTAATGTATTATTATATGATATTATTTTTATATAAATGGTTATTTATTCAAATTATCAATTTATTGAATTTGAAACTTTAAAGATGTATAAAAAGTAATCATAAGATACTTTTTTTAGAAATGTGTATTTTTTTATTTTTTAAATTAATCAATCTAAAAGATAGAAATTAATAAAAAAAATATTTGCTTTCCAAAAAAATAGTGTGAAATTAATTTTTAAGATGCTTTAATAAACTTATAATTATAATCACATTATATAAAAATAACGCACAATATAACAAAATGATGTGGTACATTTCCAATGATATTCCACAGTGAAGCTTGAGGTGCGTTTTCCATAGATTTATAAAGCTTGAGTGTTAAAATAGCGTTTAACCTAAAGAAACACAACTCAGCTGTTACTCTAACCCCTAGATGCCCCTGTTTCTCCGAATTAAACTATATTCTAAAACCTGTGAGGCGTTACTGTTGAAACTAAATGAATGAATAGTGCCAGTATGATTTTGCCCTTCCAATTCCATGCGCTGCTGCTTTTTTTTTTTTTTTTTGCTGCTTCCAACTATGGTCAAACGCCTTTTTTGGTCCTAAGATGTTTCACTTCTGCCCTAATGCTCCCCAACTTTCTCTTTCTGTCGCCGGTTTTTGGTATTTAATATGAAATAACTTTAGTCAATTTTTTTGTTTTCTTTTTCTTTTACCTTTACTATATTAATGGTTAAACCATTTATTGATTAACATAAATTTAACACAATTTTATATTTTTTTATGATGTGTTATTTTCTAAAGTAAAACATTGGTTACTATTAACGTAATAAAGGTAAAAAGAAAAAGCACTATGATTTAATGAAGTGATTTGGTCAATAATTCCTAAAATTAAATGTGAATTTTTTTAAATAAACTTTTCATCTATATTAAAAATTAAAATTAAAATTGATAAGAGATAAAAAAATTTAGTTAATTATTCTTTAATCACAAAAAAATATCTATTATTTTAAATAATGTGCAATATTATGTTTCATAGTATTATGTTTTGATCATAATTTATAACTTAAAATTTTTAAATTAGTATTATTGATATTTATTTTAATTATAAATTTATTGAAGTTATTACTATATACTAAAGATGAAACAAATTCAATGTTCAATAAACACCGAACAAAATGCTGCCGTTTTTTTTTTCTGCTTTTGACCTTTAAGGCTCAAACCCCTATTTCAGTTTGTAGATATTCTAACCTTGCCATTTTAACCCCCAAACATCTATTTTTTATGATCAGGGTCCCTCATTTTAAATAGCATTTACCGATAAATGATGTCTCTTTTTTTTTTTTCCACTTTTATGGCTGTTTATGTTAAATTATTCTAAATCTATGAACTCCCCGCAACGCGCGGGTCAATGAACCTCGTTTTGTCTGTGACCTCTAGATTCTTCTCCGTTGGAGCTTCAATTTCTTAAATCCATCAGATTATTCTTGTTCTTCGCTCTTTCTGTTCATCTGTCCCTTCTTTTGTCGTTAATTAGTTTGCTCGATTCAAATCGGAAGAAAATCGGCGGAAATCTAACCTTGACGGATAAAGTCTCGCCGTAGCTGGGCTCAATTTCTCTGGTAACCCTCGCTTTTCTCAGATTCAATGGTTTTCTTCTCATTTCTTCATTTCGAGCTTCAGATTTTTAATTTTTGCTATTAATTCCAGTATCTGGAGGATTTGATTAGCCGAGTCGACGATGCTTCAGCACCAAATCGTCCAATCTCCTGCCAGATTAGGCCTCACGAACCCTAATTCGCCTTCGATTCAAAACCCTACCGCTCCCAAAATCCCTTCTTCTCAACCGCAACAACCGCCGCAGCGCCACCTCCCTTCGAATGCGTCCGCCGCTGCCGTCACCTCCGCTACTCTTCAGTCTCTCCTCCCCCCTCTCCCTCGAGCCCAGTCCCTTCTCCTCCAAATGGCCTCTTTAACCTCCAAGCTCTTTGAAGTCTCTCCCAATCGTGCTCCCTGGCTCTCCGCTTTCCGTGGTTCCTTCCCAACTTTCCTATCCTCTGAAATCCAATCGAACCCCCCTCCGCCGCTTGAATCGCAGCCCACTTCCACAAAGGAAGTTATCTCCTTGTTTTCTTCGCTTCAGACCCAGTTGTTCGAAGCTGTTCAGCAACTGCAGGAAGTTCTTGATCTCCAAGATGCCAAGCAGAAGCTGGCTCGTGAAATCAGAGGTAAAGACGCGGCTTTTCTCGCTTTTGCCAATAAAATTAAGGAGGCTGAAACGGTTTTGGATATGCTTGTTGATGACTACGCTGATTATCGTCGGCCAAAGAGGTCTAAGGTTGAGGACAATGGTGGTAAGGATTCTTGCATTACAACTGTCGCGTCACAGCTGAACTTGTCGGATATCTTGTCCTACGCTCACCGGATCAGTTACACCACGTTCGCACCTCCGGAATTCGGTGCTGGGCAGGCTCCTCTTCGTGGGGCACTACCTCCTGCGCCTCAAGAAGAGCAAATGCGTGCCTCTCAACTGTACAACTTTGCCGATCTTGATGTTGGTTTACCGAAGAGGGATGACACCAAGGAGATAACAATTGAGCCTATTATCGAACCGCAACCCAAACTGCCGGTGGAGACTGATCCTCTTGCTGGATTTCTTGCTGAGAATATTAAGATACCTCCAGGATGGAAACCTGGGATGCCTGTTGAATTGCCAAGTGATTTGCCGGTGCCACCACCAGGATGGAAGCCTGGGGATCCTGTTTCTCTTCCCCCATTACCTGCTACTAGGACTGAAGAGCCACAGAAATTGCGGCCTGTTCCACCTCCTGGATTGCATAAGCCGCCAGAACCTATTCAGGTCCGGCATGTTGAACTGGATATTTTGGACGCAGACGATGATAGCAGTGATTACAGTAGTGACGAGGCAAGCTCTGATGATGAAGATTAATCAAGTCTTCATCAAGATTGTTGAAGCTTGTAGTGAGGACCCGCCTCCAGTGATTTGGGACGCATTTGATTAAAGAAAAAATCAGGGAGTCATCTTTATTCAATCGCCTGTGATTTTCCAGGAGGTGGGTTTCTTTCTCAGAGGTGAACGGCATTGACTGCTTGTGCAGAAGATCAAGGGCATTAGAGTAAGGGCTCTACGGATTTCTGTCACAGGTTGGAACTTGGAGCGGGGTGAGAGAGAGTTCAAGTCTTGGTAAATCACTAAATTGTTCAAGCCCCTACAGATGTCCTCCCTCTTTGTTGCTTTTATATAAAAATAATACACAATAATACATTAAATTAATATAAATGAACTGGTTCGTCATTTTTGCAGCTGAAAGGGCTTAGTTGATTTATAGTACTCTGCATCTAAGATCATGTGCCATCTGTAGTAAGTAGTCTATGCAGGAAATTGACAGAATGAATAAGTTGATTGTTGTCTTTGACGATATTTGATTTTGTTCTGTCTCTAAAACACAAAATCCTCGCTCGTTCTCTCATTGAAAATCAATCGAAGGGTAACATATCTTATGATGTCGAGCTGCGCGGTACTTGTCCATATCTTCCACGATTCCGGTGGAAAAGGGGAAAAAAGGAACAGTTCAGATCGATAATGTGTTCGCTGACAGATCATTGAACTGTGCTGACGATGGCTATTCTTCAGCTAATTGTCGGAAAAATTCTTCCTAATCAACTATCAAACATCTGGGAATCCCACGTTGAAGAGATTGGTGCTCTGGTTTGATCGCTGGAATCTGACTTCGGCCTGATAAAGCGTCGCTGTTAAGGCTTTTAGCGTCTTGAACTTGGTTTTCTATGGATTTTTCGTCGGACCCAGAAACAGCGTTTGCAACTCAACGACATGGGACGCCGTCAACATGTTTTTTTCTCCAACTTTCATCCTCAGGTGGCTGCAATTTGAAATAATTGACGATGAAATTGAGGCAAATGGATGAGGCAATCGCTGAGAAGCAAAACTAAGGATAGGAACGCCTTCCATCCTATTTTTTGCAATGGTCATTGGGCTAGAGTGGGTAGTATACTAGCATTTGTCTCTGGTAGCTCTGGTGCTGTACTTGAAAAGTTTGTAAGTTTGAATCTAATCTTTGTCAATGCACCTTTCTTACAAGTGTTCTACCATTTTTCATTTTCAATATGCTGGTTTAGGAGATTTTTGTCTTTGTCTTGCACTAAAAGAAATAGACAGGGTGGATTTGTTGTAGGGGGACCTAGATTTTTAGGATACCCTTCCCCTCTCAAGGGAAGGGACACCTGCAAAAAGGCCAACTTTTACTTGGGAGGTCTGAACTGTAGGACGAATGAATTGTAGGACGAGGATGCAGTAGGTCTTCTATGTATTTCCTGCATCTCTCAAACATCGGGTAGTGTATACCCACAACAAATTTTATAAACATCAAAATTGTAGTATAATTTTTTTAATATACAGTCACTTCACAGTTTAAATTTAAATATATTTCGTGTACAAATTGTTTTTCCATCTTCCAAGCATCATGTGCTTCATGAAATTTATAGTATCACTTTGGCAAAACTTTTTTTATCGTTTTAATATTATTAAAAAAATGATATAAGACAATTGTACTGTAAAGTTTTATAGAAATTTTACAATACTTTTAGCAAAATTCTTTGGACAAATCAACATGAGATGAGACCTTTCCAGAACTCGCTAAAAGCTTATCAGTTCAGCAGCTGATCCAGATGATCAGGCAAGTTCATTATCAGATGACACGCTTCAGAAACCGAATGGTCCACGCTCCACAATCTGGACCTTTCCGGAACCCGCAGATCGTCAGATGCGTCCACAAGCTAACAATGAGCATGCGTTGATCCAACGGTTGAGAACGAACGCCATAATCTTCTTGTCCCACACCTTCCCCTGCTTTTATAATTATAACACACCATCTGTTTACAGAACAGAACACCAAGTCGTGTTCCGTCGAGCTGAAGAAGAAGAGAGAGCAAAAATATCGAATCATTGTGGTAAGGATAATGGCGAAGAAATGCTACCCGAAAGTGAGCCAAGAGTATGAGAAAGCTGGTCAGAAATGTAAGAGAAAGCTTCGCGGACTTATCCAAGAGACACACTGCGCTCCCATTGTCCTCCGCTTGGCGTAAGCCTCTCCCTCCCCCGCTCTCTCCTTGGCAGCTGAAATATCATAGAAAATATGGTTATGAACATGAGGAATGAAATGAGCAGGTGGCATTCGGCGGGGACGTTCGACGTGAGGTCGAGAACGGGAGGGCCATTCGGGACGATCAGGCACCCGGAGGAACTAGCTCATGAGGCCAACAAAGGCCTAGACATTGCCGTCAGACTTTTGGAGCCAATCAAGCAACAGTTTCCAATATTGTCTTATGCTGATTTCTACCAGGTAATCAACTATGTATAAACTGCCCACATGGTTGTTATCGGTCCATTTGTTTGCTTTATATGAGGTACTAGTAGTGTTTCATCATCGGTTCTAGTTGGCCGGAGTTGCCGCCGTGGAGATCACCGGAGGGCCCGAGATTCCGTTTCACCCCGGGAGACCGGTAAGCTAGCTATATATACATGGCTCTGGGATCATAACTGAGAAATTAATGGTTTGTTTGAGCTGTAGAGGTGAAGTGTTCTCTCTTGAATTGCTATAGGATAAAACTGATCCGCCAGTAGAGGGTCGCTTACCTGCTGCAGAGAAAGGTAGGTCAATTTTCCGGAATATCTCTTGCTTACGCCACAAGTCAATAATACCGATTCCTTGATATCCAAGTTTCTCAACTTCTCACGCTTTTGCTCTCTAATATATACAGGTTCGGATCATCTGAGGGATGTGTTTGGCCAAATGGGACTTACCGACAAAGACATTGTTGCCCTATCCGGTGGCCACACTCTGGTTAGTAATACATTTGAATTAGTGAACCTTTATGCATCGATTCATATATAGATATATACTGACAATTTATGATTTAGTAAGATTTTTGTCTCGTAATTTTAGTACATTTGAATTCTGAAATTGATACGCTCGATGCACTATATATGCAGGGTAGGTGCCACAAGGTGCGTTCAGGATATGAAGGAGCTTGGACCACCAACCCTCTCATCTTTGATAATTCCTATTTCAAGTTAAAGACTTATTTCAATCTGTTTCGATTACCTACAACACTTGCTATATACTGTACTAGAAGTATTTACCTCCACCATGCATGTATTTGTTGATTTATAGGGAACTTTTGAGTGGAGAGAAGGAAGGGCTGATCCAGCTGCCATCAGACAAAGCTCTTCTCCAGGATCCTGTCTTCCGTCCATTTGTCGACAAGTATGCGGCAGTGAGTGACACACACCATCGATCGCCTTGATTCTTGCAGATGAAGAAAGAATTTATATTCTGTTAACATCTTTCTAATTACTGGTTTTGATATATCAGGATGAAGATGCGTTCTTTGCTGATTATGAAGAAGCTCATTTGAAGCTCTCTGAACTTGGGTGAGTCTGTCTGAACACTATCGAAACAAAATTGATTTTTCGGTTTAGACTTCTTGTTGGTGGCCCTGTGAAGCTCGTATTTAATTTGACAGGTTTGCCGATGCCGAATAAGGAATTTGAAGAGCCAGAGGGGATTGAGATGGTAACACAATATCCAGAAATTAATAATGTATCCTGTCTACTTTCAAGTGATATTGCCTTTTCCTGCTGCCTGTAGTGGTTGTGGATGTTGATGGACCAAAGCCTCGGTGTACATTAATTTTTGAATAATGCGCAAGCTATAAGCAAAGTGTGCATCTCAATATAAAGGAACCCTGATCAAGGGTAAATTCATCTTATGGACCATGGTATACTAAAATTACCACATTAGAAAGCCATGGTATTGGTATGTCACTTGCTCACTTAAGGCATACCGTGAAAAAAGTTAAGCTACACTTAAGGCATGTCTTAATCAAGCGTAAATTCATCATACGGTGTACCAAAATTTTAGTAAAAAATGATGTTTTATTTATAAAAATTTATTGTTTTGTAAAATCTTACTCATTTAAGAAAAAAATTCACTTAGATTCAGTGTTAGTATTATAAAAAGTATTGTTCATTTTGTAGAAAATATTATTCAAGATATGATTGTTTATCTGTAAATATAGCAAAACTAACGATGTATGGTGGTGCATTTAGTGCACTGTGTAACTACTCTGAACTTGAGAGAGATACTTAGTAATCTATTCTATTAGGAACTGCAAATTTTTAGGTTAATCACATCCATGTGTTTATGATTCATTACTCTTAAAAGTCATTCTAATTTGCCCGTAGCTGATGTTTGATACTCCAATTATAGCCATTTGTGATGTAAGATGTATATATTCTCACTATACAAATACATGCATTTTGATTAGGGTCGACTTCTATGGTAATGATTCTACCATAAGATCGATCAACACGTAAATTTAGGGGTATAATCGAATAATGTAGAAGAGAATAGGGGCCATCCATCACCATGAACGCCTTTTATCTTATCCTTTATAACAAGAACAGGTGCCGAACACGTGTAGCTGTTACAGCTCTGGACGAAACATGAACCGTAGAAAACATTATAAAAATTATAAACAAAAGCAGAGGAGAGAGAGAGGGAGCGAGAGGGAGGGAGAGAGAGTCCTGAAACGGACGGTGTTGATAAAGCCCAAAGCCCCAAATCGGTTGATCCATTTCTTCCAAATCTCGTTTCTTATCCAGCGTCCGATCGCAATCTCCCGCCCTTTTTCTCTCTTCTCCGCTCGGCAGGTAACAATCTCATCGCTTTTATCTCTCTTTCTTTCTTTCTCTCTCTCTCTCTCTCTCTATCTCCCACGCTCTCTCTCTCAAGCGCTCGAATTTCCCATGGGTTTCTGCGATTCGGTACAGCTAGGGTTTCCACTGTTTTCCAAATCTTCCTCAGCTTTCTCTTATGGCGGAGGCTCCGGTGAGTCCCGGCGGCGGCAGCCACGAGAGCGGCGGCAGCCCCCGATCCAATGTGCGCGAGCAGGATCGCTTTCTTCCCATCGCCAACATCAGCCGCATCATGAAGAAGGCACTTCCGGCCAACGGAAAGATCGCTAAGGATTCCAAGGAGACCGTGCAGGAGTGCGTCTCTGAGTTCATTAGCTTTATCACAAGCGAGTAAGGATTCTCACTCAACGGATTGACTTTTCACCTTATTTGGGTTTTACTGATTCATGGCGTTTGGTTGGTCTGTAGAGCTAGTGATAAGTGTCAGAGAGAGAAGAGGAAGACGATTAATGGAGATGACCTCTTATGGGCCATGGCAACCTTAGGGTTTGAGGATTACATTGAACCCCTTAAGATCTATCTAAATAGATACAGAGAGGTATGTTGTTCAAGCTCTCCCTCTCAATGCTCCAATTGTTTTTAAGACTAGTAGGCAACTTGCTGTTGGTGAATCAGGTTATAGGCGCAATTTGGAAATTTTGTTGACTATGTGCATGGTTTACTAGTTCTTAACGAGTTCATCTCAACTTACTAATCTTTTCTTCTTCTTTGATGGTGTTTGTGCTCGATTTGGATGTTTCAGATGGAGGTCAGTTAAGGTTCTCTTTTGTTTTGTTTTCATTTTCTTTGTAGTGTCTTCTGTCTCTGTATACTTAGTGTCTTTCGATGCAAATGGCCCTGCCGTACAATGTTGCTCACCACAAACCGTCTAACATTTTGGTCTGGAAATGATGTGTTTGACAGGGTGACGCTAGGGGTCCAGGTAAGGGTGGAGATGCTTCAGCTAAGCGAGATGTCCAACCAAGCTCAAATGCCCAGGTTAATAAGTGTTTCTTTCTGCCCCTTTGTATAGAAAGTAAAGTTCCTTTGGTACCATGGTCTTATGTATCTTTGTTTGTGCACACAATTTGGCAGATAACTCATCAAGGTTCCTTTCCCCAAACCATTAATTACGGGAATGCTCAAGTAATCTCTCTCTCTCTCTCTCTCTCTCTCTCAACATGCATCTGGTGAGGCATGAAATGATGCCACTTGCTTTGTTTGCTTTCTGTTTGACCTTACTCTTCGATTTAGGATATTCAGGAAGTCATGGTTATCAATTTACTGAAAGTATATGAATGTACTAGCATACTTTATATCATATCGTTTTGAAACTGGTTCTAAACATATATTTATTGGTCATGTGGAAGGGTTAACAATATAGTAGTTTGGCTGCTTTGTTTCCTTATGACCAAAAATGCAATCCTATTGAAAATATGGTATTTTGGCTTCTGTTTAAAGGCTATTGTGTAGTTGTTTCTGATATTTTCTTCTCTCTTGAGGATGAAGAATCATGCCGTAGGTGCCCAGGTAGGTTGTCTGGTAGGTTGTCTGGGTGTATATGAGTATTAGTGTTTGGTTTTTCGCTGTTAATCACTTTTTCTTTGTTCACTTCTCTGATGGATAAAAGAAATACAATTTTCTTGGAGATGGCAATTTTGTAATTGCAAGCTGCACTCGCTTCTTTTATTCACTAGTCCTGGACTGTATTATTATTGTCTTACTCTGGAGTTGGGGCTGCCTGCATCCTTGATGGTGATTTACTCTTTCTACTTTCAAATTACACGTGAAACATCTTTATGATGAAAATTTGATTGCAATCTTTGTATGAGCAATTTCGCTTCTGTATTAGATACATTGCTGACGAAACAATGGGATAATATAAGTCACCACACTGAACATAGTTATGTTTTTGGGTTTTGGCAAGTTTGTGTGGGAGGATAATCTTTTTCTTTAACAAGTTTCTTTGGACCTTGTGAGCCTAATATTGGTCTTTACCTAGTTAACTTATTACCAAATACAAAAATTAGGCAGTAACAATTATTAGAAACAGTGCAATAAAATTGTGAAAGAAAAATGA
The DNA here is from genome assembly GCA_005392925.1 of Aquilaria sinensis. Lineage (NCBI taxonomy): Eukaryota > Viridiplantae > Streptophyta > Magnoliopsida > Malvales > Thymelaeaceae > Aquilaria > Aquilaria sinensis. The sequence continues at coordinate 111,963 of SMDT01003106.1, read as the reverse complement.
ATAATTGATGTTTGTTACGTTCAATTATGTTGAGGCATGCCCAAAGGACTTGCAATGTTGTTGAGGCCCAGAGTTGTACAGGGTTGGGGTAACACTGATAGAGTATAAAGGTCTATAATGAGATACTACTGTTGGATGATCTTTGTACTCATTGGGGTGTAAGCAATTCATTTGCAGCCACCTGCTGGCATGCTGGAGCGTGTCAATCTCTTAGCCTGAATGTGAAATCAGTGCATACCGCTAACATGCCCATGAACAATTTTAGTTTCTCATACCTTTTTTTCGGATGCATTTCCTTGGTTGCTCTGAACAGGTGAGTCTATGCATTGGTTTCAGAATTACCCTTCTGTTCTTTTCTATGATTATCCTCCATTTTGGGGCATGCTGTATCTTTGAGTGCACCGTGTGTAGTTGCATATCTATTTGGTGTCACTTTTTCCCATTGCTGGATGATTCTGCATCTATGACCTAACTATTAGGGCTGAACCATTCTAATAGCACTCTTTAACTGCCATGTTCACAGGCTCAACATATGATGCTTCCCATGCATGGAACAGAGTAGATTATTTCAGGCAGTTCTATGATACAATTCCCGTTCCAGCAACTGCCCAGTTTACTGGGAAGTGACAATGTGAAGACATTCAGTTTCTCTGATAAAAACATAAATGAGTGCTTTGTGCAATTCAATTCTGATTTTTTTTTAAAATTTTTTATGGTAAGGTTTGTAAGTTAGGTTCTCCCCTGGAATGGATTTACTTCTTTGGAGGAAGATTGTAAATGTTTGGAGTATTTATTGTAGATTTGAAAATTTGCAAGGATGTAATACCCTGCTATGTGATTTATGCTTCTTATTTTTCTTGCATCAGATTTTGTAGGATGCTATCTCTTCTCCAGTCAGAGAAAAAAAAATTTTGTTATAAAAAAAAAGGAGGTATTTCAGAATACCTCTGGTTTTGAGCTAGCACTATTGCTTTGTTTTCCCCTTTCACACCAGCCCTTGAACCCTTGACAGCACGGAACAAGTCGGTCAAGCTCGGACCACACAGCCAAGGGCCGGGCTGGTGTTGGAGGATAGGCATTAAATTTACTTGATTGAAAGATCCTAGATTCCCCTCCTTTTCGCCACTACCAATAAGGTAGTAAGACCGTAAATATTGCAACTGTGGGTTCGTTTCCTTTATTAAACAAAACCTGAAAAAGTTGTTAATCACAATAAAAAAAAAAGGAACAATTTATCAGTTAGGAATAAAAAATAATTTAAAGTAGTAAAACCTAAAGGAAGAAAAAGAAATTGACAGAAGGGAATAAAATTGAAAAGAATGGGCATTTTATTTATTTGGGTTCAAAACTGAGAAGGAAAAGGAGGTATTTTAGAATACCTCTGGTATCTGAGTTCCATCATCTTCTCTCTTCTCTTCTCTCTCTCACCAGCCCTTGAACCCCTAACCTTGTGGGAGCTCTGCAGCCAAGCTCTAACCATTCGCCAGGGGCAAGGGCCGGTGTCATGCACGTCCCATTCAATTTACTTCACTCTCTTTGTACGACAAGCAGTCCGTACCCTTTTTTGCCTTTTTTTAGTATGTACTTTACACTATACACATTACTAAAACTTAAGAGCCAGCAATTGCTGCGACTGGAATTTCTCGTTTCTTCCCCACCTTCCGAAAATGCCTAGCTTGAATATCGAGAATTCAGAATCGTCGTTTTAAATACTTAATTAACCATGATATTTAATATGATAGGATAGAAATTATAGGTGTCTTATCTATTTGAGTTATTAGTTTTATATTGTGATTTGGCTTAAATAAGGAGCAGTACCTCCAACTTTTTTACTAGATCACCTAAGAGAATAAATTATGAACCAACATAATTCAGAGCTCATATTTCTAAATTCGGGTCAGTTTAGTTCACAATACAAGTTGGACAGTTAGATGAAGCATGTGTTTAGACGCTATCTGTCACTCTCTAACCAAGCTGATAGAGTCAGTCATATTATCACTCGTGAAGATACGCAAGTAGTGGCAAACGGTGTTTGAATGTGTAACTTTACCAAACTAAACAACTCATCTTTCAAACTGAACCAACCCAAACTCCAAAGTATGAATCCTGAATTATGCCAGTTCATGGTTCATACCCTTAAATGATCTAATAGGCAAAATTTGAGGTCCTTTTCCACATTTAAGCCTTGTGATTTATATGTGAAATGCCTTCTTGATCCTTTAATTGTTGACTTGTTTTTTAACTGCCTAGCTGGAGCTTCCATTCTTGTCCGTGGTTTGCCAGATTTCTTTTTTCTTGGTACACTCGCGGGGGGTATGAACCCCAGTAGAGGCTAGGTTCGACCAGATATCTACCTCCATGTTCCACCAGCAACATTTTTTTCTATTATTGAGATTCACATTGCAATCTCAGTACAACGAGTTTATCTTCACTATAAATCTCAATGATCAATACTTTTTATGTTAAGTGATGACCGAAGGACTTCACTTACAATGTGATTGGAGACCATAGTTGTACAGGGTCATGTCAGCTCTATTCTAATATGAAAAATGGTTTTTGTTATCATTTGCAGAATAAGCAATTGGTTGTAGCATTTACTTGCTGGAGCATATTGATCTGGTTATTTGAATGTAAAATCAACATATACTATAATACATAATTGAATGATTCTAATATACCGTTTCATTTTCTAAACATTCAGGTCTCTAATAATTCTTGAAGTTAAGCATATGGTTTAACCTCATTTTGTGCTTCATAAACAGTTAAAAGAAGAAGAAGAAGAAGAAGAAGAAGAAGCTAAAAAAAGGAGGTATTTTAGAATACCTCTAATGTCAAACCATTTCTTCCTTTCAACTTCCTCCTCAGTTCTCACCAGCCCTTGAACCCTTCACCCTTGAGGTTGTGAAAACCCCAGTTAGCCAAGTGCAGGGCCAGTGTCCAAATTCACACTGAAAACTAATAAATAGCTTAAGGCCTCAATTTTGTACTGACATTTTCGGCACACGTTAGCAATAAGTTTTTAGAATGCATATTGATTCAAATTTAAAAAGAATCGGATATTTATCTCTACAGTTTGAAAATTTTGTCAAATTAATGCATTCTAAAATGTATTTCAATGACATTCGAACATAGATTTGAACAAAACAATTTTATCATCACTTTCAATGACCTATAAAATAGAACAAATAATCAATCTGAATAAAAATGACTCTAACAATTCAAGTAAAAAAAATTCACATTAGTCACTTACAACAACAACAACAACAATAATAAAAGATCCTACAGCATCAAGTCTTGCAAGTGTTCGACGAAATGGCCGATAAAGCATTTGACGCACCAAATCGGTATAAGGAAATGAAATAGAAAAGCGAGGTATTTTAGAATACCTCTTTTCTAGTTGTATTCTGAGTTAGACCAACAACCTCTCTTTTCCCTTCTCTCTCTCTCTCTCTCTCTCTCTCTCACCAGCCCTTGAACCCTTGATCGTATGGGAGCCCTGGGCTTGCCAAGCTCTAACCATTTAACCAGGGACAGGGCCAGTGTCACGGGGCTGCCATTCAATTTTAATTGCATTTTTTGCCCAACCCATAACATGCCACCAACTTAGCAACATGTACTATGATTTTGTTGAGCTTTTGTGAGGAACTTTTAGCATCTTCAGCATTGCTTTAAAATTAATACAGACTACGAGTAAAGGACAATATAGAAAATGTTTAACCAAAAGTAGCTAACCCCATATCAAAATGTTGTGTGTAGAGTACCCAAAAAAATGTTGTACGTATTTTAAAAGGTTACATCTCACATGATTTGAAAAAGGAGATTTATTATGTTTTTAAGTTGCCATACTGAAGTAGATTATGTAAGAAAAGAAAAAGATAGTGGGCTTGCTCACACGAAACCACCCCCCCTCCCCAACCCAAACTACTGTGAGGCCTTGTTCAATTCAATTTATTTGCCAAATTATTGACCTTGCACTTTAGTCGTTTAAAAAAATAATTGTAATATAATTAACCAACCTAAAAAAAATCTGATAAAAATATTTTATTTTCAAACAATATTATAGATTATTTTTGAACTTCTTAAAATACAGCATTTCAATAAATTGACAATTTTGGTGAATAATCCCTTTATATAATAACACTGTATATATTAAAATTAATAAAAACAAAGTGATCCACCACTAAATAAGTGAAACCATCTCCAATCATGTTCTGACACCTCTTTCAGGAAGGGGATATTTCATACAAGTTTCTAACATTATCTTATTCATAGGAAGTGCTAGAATTTTGGTCAAAACTGATGTAATTAATTAGTGTTGTCTTTTCAATAAAATTCAAATTTAGTCCCTTAACTATTTAGTTTATACTAAAGGGCTTTTCTAACTCTAAAAATGATTATTAAGATCCCCTAACTCTAGCAATGCATTCTATTTGCGTACCATCCATTATTTCTGGCATTAATTCTAACAAAAAATGCATATTTGGCACTTAATACCCATGTTTGGTCCCACAATGCCATGTTTCCAACCCGACACTCCGATTGGCCCTCTCCTTCACCTTATGCTCCTGATTGGCCCTCTCCTCTGCCCTCTGGTCCAACGGCATTCGTCTATGAAAACACCTCTATCTACCGTCAGGCCATGCATCTTAGTGCCAAGATGGAGAGGAAAAGCCCGGGTCACTTCAAGGGACTCCTAGGAAGTAAAGGTGCACATTTCTAGACAGGGATCAGTTATCAGAGAAAGGCTCGAAACGAAGAGAGGCTCGCATAGGGATTGAATGCGGTTGAAATAGAGAGAGGCTCGCCAGGGATTGGATGTGATTGAAACGGAGAGGGGTGGGCAAAAGGTCAAGAGATGCGATCAAAGAAAAGGTCGCTGGCGGTGGAGGTTAAAAAGGCAAAGCTACTAAGGTGGGGGGAACAACGATGGTGGACGGGGTGGGAGCAAGATGGTGACGGCGACGCTCGTTGAGTAAAGAAGATTTGAAAAGATTAGGGAAGATTAGTGATGGCCCTCTGGTCCGGTAACGCTCGTCTGCCGTGTTACTATCAGTTTAGGGTTGGAATTGAGGAAGATTGGGTTAATTAACGTTTTAAATACCAAAAATGATGTTTTTTTGTTAATTTGAATCTAAGATTTTATTCTCCCAATCTTATCACTTATTGCATGCAATGTGGTATTATGGGACCAAGTATGAGGCTATTAAGTGCCATATATACATTTTCTGAAAATAATAATAATAATGCCAGAAATAATGGATGAGACTTAAATAGGACATGCTGCTTGAATTGGGAGACCTTAATAGTTACTTTTAGAGTTAGGGGACTATTTTAGGACAAACCAAATAATTAAGGGACCAAATTTAGATTTTACCTGTTGTCTTATATATATTTATTACTCCCTCCGTCCCATATATTTTGCTCCATTTTCCTTTTTAGACTGTCCCATAACTTTTGCACCATTTCCATTTTAAGTAATTTTTTACAACTCATTTACCCTTATACCCCTAACTTAACCCATCTCTCTCTCTTTCCCATCCGAACAGATTTCTCTCTCTCTCTCTCTATCTCTCTCTCTCTCTCTCTCTCTCTCTCTCTCTCTCTCTCTCTCTCTCTCGTCCTAATTTCGATTCTATCTCCGTCTCTGTTTCTCCCTTCCTCCCTCCTTCCCTTCGGCGTGCTTGCACAGCAATTCATGACAGAGGCGCGACCGACAGATGCTCGATCGACGGAGGTACGATCGACAGATGCGCGATCGACAATGGACTTGTAATCGACGACGGATGTGCGAGTGACAACGAACGTATGATCGGCGATAGATGCACATTCGACGATGGATGCGTGATGGAGCTCTGATTTGAGGCAAGAGGGACGAGAAGAAGACGAAGAGGCGCTGGTTTGAAGCAGGGAGGCCGGCGCGAATGAGGACGGTGTGATCGAAAACGACGTGAATCGACGCCGGCGAATCAAAGGCCGACGCGAATTGATGCTGCGATCGAGGACGATGCGAATCGACGCCAATGAATCGATGACGCGAATGATGACGGTGCGATCGAGGACGGACGCGAATCGAGGATGGCAAACCGATTCCGAGATTGAAGAGATGAATCGAGGACGGAGGGGGCTCGGGTGGGACTGTTAGGGTGGGTTTCGCCGTCGCACTCCCACCTTTTGCCCTCACCCTCGTCCACCGTCGCCGGACTTCGTCGCAGAAAAGAAAGGGCACAATTGAAAAATGCGTAAGAAACAGTAAAATGCCTAAAACTACGTGAAACTCAAATGGTGCAAAATAAATGGGACGGAGGGAGTATTATTTTATATTCTCTTTGGATAAAATCCATATTTATTCTCCCAATTTTAAGGGTTGTCCTAATATGGTCTCTTAAATTAAAAAGTGACTATTAAAGTCCCCTAACTCAACTAAAGTGTCCTATTTTGGTCCCTATCATCAGTTTTATCGTTATTTTGGATGGAAATTGTCTACATGGTACGCTTATTACCATGTGTCAATCCCTTTCATTACAGTAAGTGACTAAACTAAAAGAATAACAAATTTCAGACTAAAATGATGCAAACGCATAATCCTGAAGTCCTAAGACATAGTGTAACCCATTATCTTCTTCTGCATACCTTATCCGTCGACAATATGCCGCCGACCTCTGCAGCTCCATCTCTCTGTCTCCCCATCTCCCTACCCACCCATCAACTCGTTTTCGTCTACCCAATCACTGCCACGCTTGTCCTTTATCTTCACTGATTAGACCCACCACCATCTCGTCACCACCTACACCGATTATGCCTGTTCTTCTCTCTCACCGCTGCCCTTCGGCACCGATTACGCTCGGCCAACACCTCACCGTCGCCCATGCCGATTACTGCAGCTCCCTCCGCCTCACTGGCTCCGACCTTTGGACCTTCGATGCTCGCGATTACTACCCACGCCACACTACCATTCAAACTCATTCCAGAATTGAACAAATCCGGCCCTTGTCTTTTGATTTTTGCTCGATTCTGATTCTAGTGAAGGTTGAAAGGGAAAGAAAATATAAGGAGCAAGAATAGTGTTAAGGCAGCAAGTATGATTTGAGTTCAAGAGAGGAAGATGGGCGACGGCAACGATTGAATCGGAGAGAGGCGGCAACGTTCGAATCAGAGATTGGGGAAGATTAGGTTAACTATCCTTTTAGGTCCCCAAAATTATTTTTTATGCCAATTTTAACTTGAACTTTATTGTTCTTCCAATCTAGTGACTTCTTATCATAAAAAAGATTGCCACGTGGCAAATACGTGCCACGTAGGCAATTTCCATCCAAAATAATGGTAGAAATAATGGTAGGGACCAAAATATGGCACTTAAGTTGAGTTTGGGAACTTTAATAATCACTTTTTGAGTTAAGGGACCACATTAGGATGACTCTTAAAGTTAAGGGACTAAATATGGATTTTACCCTATTCTCTTTTAAATCCTTGGATTTGATGCTGCCTTGATTCCCTTAATGCCTAGGAACTTGTAAACTCAAACCTATTTCATGCTCCTAAGAAGTCATTTTTTCAGTTCATATAGATTAGCCAGGTTCCTTATACTTAGATCTTAAGAGTAAAATCCAAATTTGGCTACTCAACTATTCAGTTTGTTCTAAAATGGTTCTTTAACTCTAAAAGTGACTATTGGAGACTAACTCATCTAGTGTGTCCAATTTTTGTCCATACCGTCAATTTAGGCGTTAGGTTGGATGGAACTTGCTTACGTGGCACACACACTGCCACATGGCTTTCTCTTTAACTAAAAATGGATGACCATATTATACTAAAATGAAAATTCAGACTTGAATTGATGCAAACTATAATCTTGGGAACTTAAAACACAAATAACCCAAACTCCATCATCTTCCCCAATTCTAACAAGATCTAATCAGCCTATTCCTCCGCCTTTAATGCGACAGCACTTCCACTAAAACAAAGCCCAACCACTTCTGATGAGCTTATTACTAAGAGGGCAAGTCATGCATATCTCTGAATCTTTTCTCCTAACTTCAACGACCCGAACAGCCATCTTTGTCGCCATTTGGAAATCGGGAGGCAAAAAGCGAAGGTGCAGTTTATTGCAGAGAAATCTAATCGCCATTGTTGCACAGTCTTGTCTGTCACCATTTAGGAATTAGGAATCACTGCTCTAATCGAATCGCCATTCAAATCGAGAATGGCTATTCGAATTGGGAATCACTGCTCGAATCGAATCGCCACCAATGAAGATGGTGGGAGGACGAGTAGGAGGAGACGGAGATAGGTATAAAAGAGGGGCAATTGAAATAGAAAAGGGCAGCAATGACATAGGTCGAGATGGGAGATTGAAATGGAAGGGAGCGACAGTGGTGACAGGGCGGCAGCGAGATGGTGGGGATGACACTCGTTAAAAAGAGAAGATTAGAGAAGATTGGGTTAATTAACCCTTTAAGGTCCTAAAGTTATATTTTTGTCAATTCTAGTCTAAGATTTATTTTTCTCCTAGTTTTATTATTTATTGCCATGAAAAAGGATGCCACATGGCATTGTGGGACAAAGAAAAAGGTATTAAGTGCTACATATGCATTTTCTGTTAAAAACAACACCCGAAATAATAGATGTGACTTAAATTGGACGCGTTGCTTGAGTTAAGGGGCTTCAATACTTACTTTTAGAGTTAAGAGATCATTTTAGGACAAACTGAATAGTTAAGAGACTAAATTTGGATTTTATCCCAGATCTTAATATAAAATATAAATAGTGTCAAACCCGGGGGGAAAAAATTGTAATTGACTCTTTGTTTTTTTTCCTTGTTTTGAAGTGAGGAATGAGAGCAAGCTTGCTACCCTGTAGCCCTGTTGGGATAAGAATTCTCTATCAAAATGTCCAATTCCCTTTTCGTCTTTTTTAGTCCCATGCCAGCCCTTGAACCCTTGCCCTCAGGGGAATTTCATGAACCAGCTCCAAACCAGTGAGACATGAAAACATCTGGTTTACATATAACATATGGCTCCAGTTGTATCATGTATTTTTAATTTAGTAATATATATGTAAATCGTAAGACAGCAGATAATATAAATATTTAGCATAATTTACTAGACTATTAATAAGCAAAAAAGTAACATAACATTCTAAAAAAGACAGAATCTTCATGTGTACTGTCTATGGAGCAACATTTAATAGAACACATTAGACTAGATTATTTTCCACTTCATAATCGTTTGAGCTTGCTGCTAATCCAAAGGAAGACCGCAGAAAACCTAAATTGGAAAAGGGAGGTATTTTAGAATACCTCAGATTTGAATTTGCCCTTTCTTTTCTGTTTATCTTACTCTCTGTTGTATCACCAGCCCTTGAACACTTGACCTCATGAGAAGCTCTGTGACCAAGCTCCAACCACTCGTCCAAGGAAAGGGCCGGTACCAAAGGTTGAAGAAAAATATAAATTAAACCAGCCTCGTTAGCAGTTCCTTGTGGTGTTTTCTGGCATGATAAACGATCTAGGCCAAAATTTTTGACATAAATGCAACTATTGTAACACTTAGGGAGTGTTTGGTTCACAGTAACACTCCACAAAATAATTATTCTTAGAAAAATTACAACATATCCCTTTAATTTTCAAATATGTATATTTAAGTTCCTAAACTTTTAAAATTATGCAAGTCCAAATTTTGAGACATAAGCTTGGCTTTAGGATTGCTCAAGCTTGACTTGAAAGCCTGTTAAGCTCAAATGAAGGGCATTTTACAGAACATATTATGTTCAATTTAATGATTTCAATAACTCTTTGATTAGCTAGATAATTAAAGTATTATATATGTTATTATTAAAAGCCCGTTAGGCCCCTCAACAAAATGGACCGGGTATTTATAGATTTGAGCTTGGTCCTTTAAGATATCATGCTCATTTTCAAGCTTTAGTTTGAGCTTGAACTTAATAAGGCTTGGCTCGATAAGCCTCAAATTGAATTCATACTCAAGTTACCTGGTAAAGGTCCAACATGTTTACACCCCTATTTGTGATGTGTGAACCAAATATAAGAAAATTATGATTGTATTTTTATGGATTTTCATTTTATATGAGTTTACCTTTCTATAATCTAACTTTTCAAGGATTTTGAGAAACCTCTTGTCTTTAAGCTCTTTTTTTAAACATGAGTTAGGTGAACCCGAAATCCAACCCAAACACCCCTATTGAGTTGCATTTGTGAGTTGCTAGTTGGTTCTACAAATGGAAAAACCATTGCATTTAGGGTCTATTCTAGTTTCATAGAATCAACTTAAGTTGGAACTAAACCCAAATGTATATGTATAAATATTTTATAAGATTTGTGAGTTGAAAATTATATTGTGAGAGTGTTTGTCTTTTGGACTGAAACCTAATACTAACTTTCCAAACACCACTTAGGCAACCTCAACCTAACTTCAACATATGCTTGCAATCAAAGTTGATGAACCGGTTGGGGTTGATGGGGTTAAAGCTAGTGTCATAGAGGTGCAGGCAGAGGCATTAGACTTGGACGGGGATGAGGCTACTCTTCAGATGATGGCTTGGGAGGGGATCGAAACAAACCCAAAGCCAGAGCCATTGCATTAAGTAGTTGATGTCGAGTGATGGGTCACCGAAAAGTAATACGACAAATTGTTGTCTTAGAGAAGGGTGAGGATGACTGTGCAAGGGAGAGTGAATGAGTTGTGAAGCTAACGAGTGGCTAACCCATAGAATACTACCAGATTTGAGGATAGGGATGGAAATGCATTGGGCTACCAACCTGTCATCGTGAAGGCAAGGGTGAAAGGTTTCGACATTTGGTTTTTTAGGTTATGTATACCTTAATTTGCTGGAGAAATGTATATCAAATTGAAACTTTAATAAGAACTGGAAAACAATAGAATTAGAATCGAATTTTGAAAATGACACTCGAAACTCAACTTGAAAAGATTTAGACTCAACTCTACAGCTCAATAGACTATAAAACTAGATTCAAGGTTTGAACTTGACCCAGGTTCAATTCAAGGTTCAAGCTTGATTTGAGAAATAGAAATTAAAATTTTAGGATTTAAGTATATTAAAAATAAAAGTAATAATATTTTTTACATTAAAAAATATTATGCTCGATAAGAATTCAATGCGAACAATACCAAACTTGAAACTTGGCTCATTAAAAGTTTGAACAATAAATGCAGCTTGAAGCTTGTTAGACTAAGCTAAATAACAAAAATAAATAAATTCAAGCGCGAACTGTTCGATAAGAAGTTCAATTTATTTCCACCTCTAATCAAATCTAGGACAGGTGAAGGTTTGCCCTACAGCAAGTGAAACAGCAACCAGGGCAAATCTGTGTACATCTCCAATATATTATGCACAAACAGATTTGTGCCATAAAATGTTGCCTGAAGTCAGAACGCCCACAATCTATGACATGCTTCGCTTCTTGCCCTATAAGTTCTGATTCGGGGTTATCTACAGTTGGAAATTGTATCATTCATCTGTGAGTGATACCAAAAGCACTCCTTTATTCAGCCGTTGCGTCGGGATGGCTGGCTACGGGAGTATGATGATGAGAGCACCTGCATTAGTGGACAAAGAGTTTGTCTCAACCGCATTCGTTAATTAGTATTCATGAACATATTAGGCTTTGCTCGATAACAGCATTTGCAATTAGAGTCTAGGGACTACATATTCTACATCTAGCATTAGATTGATCTAACTCTCCCTCAATTATTAGTTTAACCTTCACTGACCGTCACTACTAGATGAAAACATATGTTTAGGGTATTGAATCTCCTTGTACCTGATAAGTCTTTGGACCCTTCTTCAACAGGTATCCGACGCTGTTCAGGTTATCCACAAATGTGTCAATATCTGGAACTCGGAGCCCAATTCTGTCAGCCAAACTATAGATTTCCTGGAACAGAATAATGAATCAGTGCTTCATTCTATCCGTAACATTTGCTCACATGAGAACTTTGGATACTACTTTCTTGCCACATAGATTGAAAAGTGAAGGGCTGGAGCATACAGAGATAGAAAAGCAATCCTTCTGTTGCAACTCCGATTGCTTGTTGAGGGCACTCAAGAACCTTTTTGCTTCTTTCTGCTGACTCATTCCCCCACTCCGGCCAAAATCCACAAAACCATGCTCATCAACATATTTATCATATAAGGACTCTTTCATGATTTCAACCACTTCCTGCAATAATTTGTGACTAACTTTTACCAAGATACTGGAGCTTCTACTCCTTATGAAGGAGCTAATGTAATGAAATTTTTTTGAAAAAAGTTTAAAGGAAAAACATCTGTGGTTTTTCTGGAGAGCAAATTAATCCCAGTTATCCTCAAACGGTGGACAACAGGACTTCAAACATATAAAATAGTTATCAACTGCAAGAGGTGAGAATAATAAATAATGTGACCAATCACCATCATATCAGGCTGTTCTTGAAATAGCTACCAAAGGGAAGGTAACTCCTTCCAAATGAACTTACCAAAGCATCTTGTGCTGTTATTTCTTCTCTCAACTCCACTCTTGCACGAGCTTGTGCCAACCGCACCAGACTTTCTAGTTGTCTTGCAGTTATTGGTGTACCATCGCCAGATGTTTTATGATCTCTGAGTTGCAAGTAGAACTTCTGTAGAATTTCAGCAGCTGTTTTTGACATTCTAATTGACAAAACAGATGAAACATCAAAACCAGGTCAAGCAAATACTTCAGAGTTCAAGTTATAGTTAAAACTAAATTACCTTGGAAAGATATATGTTCTTGCATAAGCAATATATTTGCGAAGTAATGCACCTGGCAGTGGAGCAAAATTCCCATTCTTGTTGTCAAGTCTCAACCTTGAAACTAAAGAGCTGCCCCCAGTAACCGCATATGTCTCTTCAGTATTTTGTGATGTTCCACTCACTAAACCCAAGTAACAAAATCCACTGGTAAAATGCACTATAAATCTATTCAATGACTCTAATAACTTTCTTACAAGCAAAATATAAAGCATGCAACAAATCACCTATGCGAGGTCGTTTTACTGCCTGACAATTTTCTCCATATCCAGCATGGAGCTGCAAAGAAAAAAAAATGATTCAATGATCTCATTCACAAGAAAAAAGTTTTTAGGGAGATTATGATGCTTTTTTCTGAACACCTCCTAGAAATATATTTTGATTCAGTTAGGTTATGCTTGGTGTAGATGATGGAAATGCAAAAACCGAGTATATACTTTGTCTAATGTTTGGCCTAAACTTATAGGAACATATGCATGCGAAATCACTGTTACGTTAAGATTTCCTCCATTTCTATCATCTATCAAACAGAACTTGAATGAAAACCTCATTGGGGCGTATGAATCCCATATTTCCTCCATCATTTCTATCATCTATCAAACAGAACTTGAATGAAAACTTCTTTGGGGCGTATGAATCCCATATCAATGTGCCCAAGTACGATGATGAAGAATCAAAGCAAATAGCAGATGGTTTGCATCTTGAGCATCTTTAGCTTGTACATCTCACAGGAAAAACCAACAAGATCATCTTGAGTCCCTTCTGGCTGTTTAATAACTTCACTGAGTTTTATAAAGAAAGTTCAAATTTTTGAGTGGAAAGCTGGGAGGAGTACCTATATTGTTATTATTTGAGTGAGCAATATCATGCAGTAATTAGAGACGAGTGTCTTAATAATAATAATTTGACAATTTTTTTTATTAATTAGCATCAAAGAATTCACCAGTCTAAGTGGCCAGACTGGAAAACTTACTGACATGATGTGTTCTGACACCCGCTTGTCTAGTAATTCATCAGGTTTATCAAGTAAGATGAAGACCAAATCAAACCGTGAAAGGAGAGCAGCACTCATCTTCAGATTTTCGTTAACTGTTTTTGCACGGCTGCAATTTGATTTTGGAGATATCATGTTGTTAGTGAATGACCTTATTGTTTCTGATTTCCAGCACAAATTAATCATAAAATAATCTTTCTTAAGCAAATTGCCATAGCAAGAACAAAATTAACCAACACATGGACAACATAACATGTCCAAGGATCAATATATCCCGTTTGATGCAGTGTCCCAGTGGCTCAGATATCCAGTATTGAGCCAAGACATGGAAGTGAAAGTATAAGTGGAAGCCAGAATGTTAGGACCTTGGAAAATATAAAGTTCAATGAGGTTTCAGGACCAGGAATAATTCCAAATACACTATTAGTTACATTTTGATGCAGTATAAGGGAAGTTGGTAATTATTTAGGATAGTTCTTGTATTTTGGGATTTGTGTGATTTCTATAATTATGGGAAATTTGTATATTTTAGGAATAATAATTATTCTACATCTCTTAGGCTATTTATGGTGATTGCTAGGTTCTATTAACAAATATTGGTTTCCCGTATTAATTATTCCAGGGTTTATTTTTAGGTTTTAAGATGCCTATATAAGGCTTCCTATCTTAACTTTAATTTTTTTATGAAAAAAGAATTTGGCTTGTGTCTTCCCTAGATTTTCTTCTTTTCTCCCTCTGGTTCTCTTCTTCTCTCGTGTGTTCTCTTTGGCTCCAGTTTCTACTTGCTCCTACATCACACTTCTTTTTGTGCTTTAAAAAACTAATTAGCATAGACAGGCTCCCCGCTGCACAAAAGCACCCCCTTAGGAAAAAATAAAAATACACAAGGGAAAAAGAGAAGCATGGTAGCATTAATTTGAAAGAACTACTTGTAATGACCGCCAACAGGATTTGCGGCTGCTAGGACAGAAGTTCGAGCCGACAAACTTGCTACCAGTCCAGCTTTTGCAACAGAGACACATTGTTGCTCCATTGCTTCCAATAAGGCCTGTGGCAATCCTAAAATAAATTAGATCCAGTTGGGATATGAGAGGCCAATAAAATGCGAAGCAATTAAGTAAAACCTGATGTTCAGAAGACATTTTGTCAAACTCATCAATGCAGCATAATCCACCATCAGCAAGGACCATAGCACCTGTAGCAAAAATAGTCAAAATGTTATCAAGCTGTCAGATCAATGGAGCAATGTTGCTTGTCCAGCTTAATTATTTTCTACTTCTAGAGCAGAGGAAACAACTTTGGGGTAATATTTAAGAGGGCCAAGGATCCCATACTGTTAAGTGGTATAGTCCAAAGTGATTCAGAGGCTTGTTAGTGCTTGATATTATGGTGGGACCTCTCCACATAGCCAACTCTTTTTGGGTTGGATGATTTAACATTTTGTTAGAGCCCAAGGTTTGTCATTCTTGTTATTTCCCCATCTATAGTTGGTAGCCCCATTGTTGTTGTGGTTGACACTCCACAGGGCAGATCCACTTTTTAGCCGTTTAATTAGTCTGCAAATGAGTGAGTTAAGTGGTATAATCCCTTACAGGTTTTTTCAAGCATTTTAAATGAAACTGAGGCTTTGGCATGATTCTCCCCATTGCCAATTGTTGTGGACTTGATGCTATAACACTTAATTTTCTTATAAAATTTCTTAGTAGTAGTGATCTAAAGCTACAAAAAAATAAAAATAAAAATAAGAGTATTCCCAAGAAATTCCTCTCAAAGCCATTGTGTAAAATCTCTCAGAAACTGCAGAGAAATCTTTTGGACTCAAAAGACTTTTTTTAATCCTTTTTCGTTGTGTATGCAATTTCTTACACATGTCAAAGACTATAACAGTGTACAATTAATCAGACAACTCTTTAATTGGATATAGCATGTTGCTCTATGGTTCATGATATAGGAATGGACAACTCATCTCAATCATTGATAAGCAAATAACAAGAATGTTGAAATCATAACATGTAAATTGAATATTTTTGCTGACTTAATAGTAAGTCATTGTATCTACTACAAGTAAATCAGAAGAGATCAACATTTATTCTCTGAAAATAAACATTTTAACCTGCTAAACATATCCCAAAATACCACAGGTACAAAAAGAGTTCAAGTGACAAGATTGCCGATGAAACCTTTCTCTGACGTAGATTGATGTATTTATAATGGTCTTTTTCATTGAAAACATTTCATAAACGAGTTCATAATATTGTCTCAACATATGGATATTATAAATAGTTCAGTTGAGAGAATTAATGATTGTTCTAGAGGTAGGTAAAATTACCGGCCTCAAAAGCATAGTCATTTGTCATGGCATCCTTCACAACAGCTACAGTAAGTCCAGCCCTGGTTGTAGCATTGCCACATACATAAATACCACGAGGGGAAACAGCCGCTGCAGCTTGTAGTAGTTGGCTCTTCCCAAGGCCAGGATCACCTGGTAAAATAAAATCATTTTGACCATTCCTGTTACATTCTGGGTATACATAAAGGCCTGGGAACCAGGAGATAAAAGGTCCAAGGTTTCAAGTCCCAACTCCCCCCTAGACCTTGCTCATATGTATTAAAAAAGAAATTTCATTTAAAAGGTAATTGAAATAATCATACCAACAACCATAACATGAATATCCCCTCTGACTGGGACCTTGTTCTGATCCATGGAATGCTTTCGTACACCACCAAACAATGCCAAAGTAATTCCAGCTGTTGAGAAGAGATGGTTCAGATAAGTGACAGTGGGATCTGATGCAGTATGGTAAACAGGGCATGACAAAAAGAGCAAATTAGGTAGATTTTCATATTCAATCATGGCTTGCAGATATCAAATGACAAGGAAATAACATAATAGCAAGCACGTTTACAGGTAGAGCAGAACTCATTTTGGATCATTTTAATTACAAAAGAACAAAAGAAATATCATAGAGAAAATATGTAAATGGAATCTCACATGATATTCTTTTCCCAGACTTCAATAACCTATGATATAGACTTAGACATGGCTATTTTCTTATTCCCTTATTTTTTTTTATTTTCCCGTAACAGGAGGCTTTATCTAAGACATGAGAATACATACTTCTTTTCTAAGAAATCCGCAGAACATATTCCAACATCAATTTGTGCTTAAAGCCTTAAACTGATACTAGACTCTGGGTTAGTCAACACTAGGATCACTTAAACTAAGAGCCTGTTGGCAGCAGTTAAAAAATGTAAAAAGAACACAGAACATGGAAACTAACCTGATGAAAGAGGTTATGGAAACTAACCTGGTGAAAGAGGTTAACATAAAATCTTACCTTTGACAAGCTCATGCCCGTAGATGGACGGGCAGATAGATTGTACTATTTGCCGAAAGACATCAGAACCATATTCCTCTAAAAATTTCACAATAAATTCTAGATCCCTTGGAGAGAATGAATACAAATCAACCAGCTGTGTAGCCCTAGAATTGCCAACAGAGTCTTGCAAGTCTTCAGGAATGGACTGCAACTTTGAATTTGCAATTGAAATTGCTTCTATGTACAAATAATAGAATCCTTGATTCTTGCTTTTCGATTTTCCTGAAATGAACTAATGCCACTGAGTCTGCAATATTGATGGGCACAATTTTGTACCTACTAACAGTTACCACAGCGAAAATTTTTGAGTATCTTATGCATCTAACATCAAAGAAAAGAATCCAAGCTCAGGTCTCATAAAAAATCTGAGAACTGTGTGCATCATGTAATTATGCACATTCCTCAGTATTGTCTCTCCTGTGATGAAACATGATGTGAATGAAGAACATGTCTTTAAACATGTCATCCTAACAGCATAAAAAAGGTTGAAAATGAGGAAGCAATGTCAAAGTGTCAAAGTTTCACAATGAAGAAGTTTCCAAGTAACCTCTTTATGGTACCTCCTCCAATATCCATGTAATTATTAATGACCCTTATAATCCCAGTGACAGTTACAACATCACCAGGGATGCAAGCATCAACAAGATCTTCAGTCAGTTCACACTCTACTGTTCTAGGCACACGGCCTTCTTCATGATCTTCAGACTTCAGTAGCTCTTGTATCCTGGAAAATGGGGAAAAAACCAGAAAGGAAAAGCTTGTGGATTCAGGTTGCAAGTCATTAAACAGAAGGGCAAAAAATAATAATGAATAAACTGAGGGGAGAATCATTGCAAAGGTGATTACCTTATTTTCTGAAAATCAATTGTTTGGGCAGAAGCTCGGATTGGGTTAAAGGTCTTGCTCTTGCAACCAGTTAGAGTGCATTTTGGTGGGGGTGAAAATTTACCATCAGGAAAAATACGCCTGATTTCAGTTTTGCATTTTGCGCAGTCAAAACTCATTTGTATCACAAGAGGCCTGACAGTGCTGACTTTCACCACAGTACCACGCACAGAGACAAGTTTGTCTGTCGAATCATTCAAACACTGTCATTTATAGAACTCATATGTTCTCTTATACAATGGCGCAAATGAACATACAAGCTGAAGAGTGAAACATCCACTATGTTGAACATGAAGCCTACCAATATACGCTGCCTTCAAGTTCTTCAAAGCAATCATAGATTGAGGATGGTTATGTAGACGGATATTTATCCTCACTCCATCCAAGTTTTTGTCCTCCATGGTAGAAAGGACCTGTATTGAAGATGGCTCCAAGATTATGGTGTAAATGAAAATAAAAGAGACAATTTTCAAGTCTTAAAAATACCTTATTAAGTGCAAAACGCATGCAGGTGAGGGCCACCTTAGGTTTATCCTCCAATTTTATATAAAATTCCTCAACATCGCATATTTTCCTGAATTGTTGGAAATCAATTGACACGGAGAAGAAACCGCAGTCCTCCTTAACCTGCATGTCCACTTTTAAGACCCACCAGACCACAATTACCGTAACCCGAACTTGTTTTTAGTTTCAAACGATTGTAGGACAGCAAACCAATCGGCAGAAAATGGAATTTCTGGCAAAAAATCCTGTCAGCCTAGGACGAAATTAATAAACTCTAGACTATCTGAACTTGAAAAAAGAGCTTCTATTACCTAAATACGGACAATTTCATATCATTTCTTTGACTGTTAGTGATAATTTATCTGATGAATTGAACACACCGGCGGATAAACACTACAGAATTCGCTATGATCCCAATAAAGCCTTACAAATCGTTATTGCTTGAGTCGAAATTTTCATTAAATCAGATCTTAGATACGAACAGAGCCTCAACCAAAAGCGACAAGAAGAGGCGGTCTGCGGAAATACCTGAGAAAGTAGATTTCGACCAGTAGAAGTGGAGAAGAGGCGGATCAGCTCGGCTGCCAGAAACAGCTCGTCTTCGCCCATTTCTTCGACGTTGCTCGAATCGACGAAATCGAGCTCCATGCTCGTGCTCTGGCTTTGATCTCCGTACATCTTCTGATCGTTTTGAGCGCGAGAAATTTTTGGCATTCGACTTTCAAGTGTTTGTCAGGGTTTGGTTTCGTCTCTTTTTGGCGGGAGACTATAATACGGGGGAGAACTATTCTTTTTTTCGAGAAAAAAAAAAAAAAGAAAGAATCTATTCACTCACACCATAATTTTCTCTCTTTTTTTTTTTTCAGTACCAATCCAATAAGACTAATTCCTACGGATATCTTGTACAATAGAAAATTATAACAGATGTTATAACCTCAATCCCCTTCTCCCCATGTTCCTAGAATCTAACAAGCATCATTATTATATCGGATAATGTATAAAGAGTAACTCAAATTTTAAGACATTCTCTATTGCTCTTAAAATTTGCTAATGTTGTCCAACATATTCACTTGCTAAAAAGATTCTGCGATTGTTTCACTGTTCTGGCAGTAAAGAGGAAAGTGGTTAATTGTGCTCATACAAAAGCCACTCAAATTTTCTGGGATCATTCAAACTATAGTTTTTAATTTCCTTTCCAATTGTTAAAAAAAATTTGAATATTTACTATCTGTCACAATGTGTCGGACATGTTGGTGTCCGTCCTCACCATATACATGATACATACCTAAGTTATTGTTTAGGAAAAATATATACCCAATTACCAACATCTGTTGGTTCAAAATTCAAATGACAAGTAATTTTATTCTTTTTAAATTCCATATATAGTGTTGGGAGAGTTTTGCCCTTAGAATGGTTCACCTGCCTTAATAAGGATTAGTTAAGACCCAACAACTACTTCTTGGACATCAGAAATCTTACACTAAATAAGAAAACTAAAATGAAAATTTTACATCTCATGTGACATAAAATCATGAGCATAATAACTAGCACAAACTTCTACATTGGCTCCAATACAATTTTTCCGATATTGAAGCTTATGTGTGATTCGTGAAACATGGTCAATCTTTTAGAACCCAAAAAAAAAAAAAAAAAAAGCTATGCTCAAGTTCTAAAATATTAAATATAGGCATGTCACATTAGACACATATACATATGAGAGATCCAAAATCAAAAGGTCGTGGATAATCTGTGCCCGACATAAGTGTTGCATGACAACTCAAAGTCTCTATTTTCATTTTTACTTATTTGATAGAAGTGATGAGTTGTCAAATTGGTTCTAAAGATTTTGGGAGGTGGGATAAGAAATATGGTTCAATCTCACATCCTCCATTTCCCATTGATTTTTCTCTCTTCAAGCCCAAAATTATTTCTCTTTCAATTTTTTCATTTAAGCATTTTTTTTCTCTTGCCCAACATTTTTCTTAATTTTTTTTTCCTTTTCAAACTTTTTATTGTCTAAACATTTAAAACTAACTTTCCTTTTTTTTGTTCACTTTAGATATTCTTTTAAATGAAAAATAAATACTTACAATAAATAAGCATCTAGAATCTGATAAAGAACATTTATATTTACAGACAACATGCATAAAATAACATGTAAAATTGACTAAATGAACAAAAGAGAACTGTAAAAAGAACAATTAGGTTAGGGATTAGAACAATAAATTATTAATAGGGAATACTACTACAAGCATATTCAAGTAGACATCAAATAGCAAAAGGAACATGTAGAATTGTCACGGAATGGTGATATGTATTAAATGATTGATTAAATTTAGCCAGATAACAAGTACAATCTAAAAATGAGAAACTATAAATTATGTGAAAACCCAAGCCTTCAGAGAATTCACAAGATATTCTCAATTATGACTCGCTCCGTGAGGCTTATTATCTTTAGCGGTGAGCACCTTCACCACTCACTTTTTCCTATTCCTCCTTTTAATTCCACCAAATTTCCTATTTTTCTCACCTGTCCTTTCTACGTCGATCTCTCTTATTGCTATGCATTTATTGGTTTTCCCCCAATTTGTGACTAAACTTTAATCGAACATCCCTGAATTTTGGAGGCTGTGTAAGCAAATTGTCAGTTCCGATTCTCTGTTATTCATTCTTTCTCTAGTATAGTGTTCGATTAGTGGTGGTTGTTTATAGTGAAGCTGCAGCCCACCTTATTTGCTCATTGTTTATCTTTTTCACCCAAGGTTCGATTGTGAGCTTCCAATTGGTGATGAAAGTATATCGACTAAAGTTATCAGATTATCAAATTTTTTTGGCTCTGCAAAGCTAACTTTTCAATTCAAGTACTCTTTCATAGGTTCAAGCAGTAATAAGGAAGCGATTTCGATATTCTTTTGGCTAATTACTTAATATTATTGAGAATTGTATGCTATTTTCCAAGTTTATTATCAATCAGGGTTTCTTCTGTTATTCTTTTTTGAATTGGTATTATTGTTGATAATTAGCTTCCTGCTCATCATCTATACTTATTCATATTCTGGATTTCCTCTAACATTTGTTAAGCCTTAATATCATAGGTGTTTATCGATTTTGCACGGGCATCAAAGTGGCCATGAGCGATGAGTATATAGTTGACAATAGATGTATTCTTGACTCTTGTTTGCTGTTTAAAATCCATGATAGATGCAACTTCTTTGTTAGCTCTATTCAATAATTCATCAATTCTATCTAACGTTTAGAAGGGATTACTAATGTTCTTAGTGTTGTTGGAGAAAATGTTTTCCTTGTTAGTTTTTTTAGCACCCATGCCATGTCCATTATCTTACAAAATTTACCATGGTCCATGGATGGTGCTTTGCTAGTAGTCCAAAAGCTCCAGCAAAACATATGTTATAATGAGTATAATTTCAGGTATGTTCCCATTTGGATGCAAATTCATAATGTCCGCTTTCAAATTTTTAACCAAACTGTGTCTATAAGATTAGGAGAACTTGTGAGCGTGGTTATTGCTGTTGGCTACAAGGATTCTCTCCCTTATTAGTGGCATTTTTTAAGGTTAAGGGTGGTCATTGATGTCCTTAAACCATTTTTGGTTGGTTGTGTTAGCCCAAGTGCAACCAAGAGGGGGGTGAATTGGTTGTTTTAAAAACTTTAGCAAAATCAAAATTTACAACTAAATTCACTCAATCAAAGATCAAGAACAACCAAGTAATGTTAAGCTCAAATAAAGCAAGTAAATAAATAAGGATAAGGAAAAGAGTACACCGGGATTTATAGAGGTTCAACTCCACCAACCGGAGTCTACGTCCTCTCCTCAAGCTTGCTCACTTGAGATTTCCTCCACTATGTCTTAATCAAAATTACAATGGTGTTTTCTTCAAGGTTCACACCCAACCAATCTCTAGTTTTCTCCAAGGCTCACTAGAAATCACTCCCTAGTTTTCTTCAAGGCTCACTAGAAATCACTCTACACTCAAGAGATTCTAAGACTTGAAATGTTTATAATCTTACAAGCTCACACAATTAGCACTCAAGCTAGATATACAAGTGAAAGCACAACTCTTGGCTCTTTTCTCAAATGATGAGTATTTTGATGATGAATCTTCACTTCTTATGGCCAAGAGTTATCTCCAAGGTATTTCTCCATGTATTTATGCTCATTTGGGGGCCAAAGAGATGTTGAAGAACCGTTGGGAAGGTCAGAAATGTCTCCAAGAAAGCAGGCGACCGTTGCTGTCAAATTTGACAGGTTTTTGCGTTTGTCGCTCAGCTTTACCCAGGTGAAATATTTTCACTCGGTTGAAAATTATGTCTGATAACGAAAGTCAAGGTTTGACTTCCAACGGTTATATTTGTAATTAATGAGTTGTCAGCACTTTATACACGTGGAATCTAATGTGGCATAAATTTATAATTATTTTTCAAAGATTTTTCAAACCGGAAACTTGTGCGCAGATCTGGAATCCAAGTTTCACCCGGATGAAAATTTTTCATTCGAATGATTTTCTTGTCCAGAAATAAAATGATCTCGGGTGAAAACTGAGTCCAGTTTCACCCGGTTGAAAAAATTTCACTTGAATGATTTTCTTGTCCAGAAATAAAATTCTCTCGGGTTCGAAAACTGACTCCAATTTCACTCGGTTAAAAACATTTCACTCGAATGATTTTCTTGTCCAGAGATAAAATTCTCTCAGGTTCGAAAACTGACTCCAGTTTCACTCGGTTGAAAACATTTCACTCTGTTGAAAACGCAGTTCCAGGATTTTCTTACTCCCAAACTTTCAAACTTCAATGAATTTTTCTCCAAAATGATTTCTTCCTTCACAAGCAATGCTTGAATCAACATAAATACTTCAAATATACTTATGAAATAATTTTCCTTCCAAAGATCAAAACTTTATCAATAAAAGACCAATGTATAAATCTTTAGGTAAAGCTTTGAAACACATAAAACCAATATGTTTTGTTATTATCAAAATCAAATAAATGTGAGCCATGAATAGAACAAATCCAACAGGTTGTTATCTTAAAGATGCAATAGGAGTCACTTATGGGTTTAGTTCATATTTGAAAAAGTGAATAAGATTTATACACCTTGTGGGATTATAGGTCATTCTTGACTATAGTGCAAAACTGGTATTAAGCGCCGAAAGATAAGATGGCAAACATTATTCTTCCTACAAAGACATGCATTAATATGCATAGGGGTAAACAAGCCTTTTTCACTGCCAGTGCTCCATTATTTCTGACAGATTACTCATAAGGACAACAAGTTCTTAAAGATAACATAATGCTTGCTTTCACACCTAGGCAATTGCTAGGTCCGAATCTACTAATGGGTGATCTTCAGCAAAGGTTATATGATGAGGAAAATCTTTTATAAGATGATGATACTATAGTGGATCCACATAGTGATCTAGGAGAAGACCTAAATAAGGAAGAAGGCCCCTAAATTCCTGAATTAAGTCAACAAGGGGCGTTACAATACATATATGTTTTTAGATCAGATAGAACGATGACTACCGTAGTTCAACTAGTTCTTCTTCCTTTAGATTCAAGTATTTCTTCCATGGGCTTTAATGTTGGTTACTCCTTGGAGCCGTTAACCTTTTCCACTTTAGTTGCTTTTATTAGTATGGCTATTAACATCCAAAGAGCCTCGGGCTAATTTTGTCTAGTAGGCTTAGTGACCAAGCCAGGTAGGTTGTGAGATCAGCCCAGGATGAGGCAGAAATTTCAAGTTCATTGTTCCCGATCCTAATAGGGGATCTAATCCAAGAAATTACTTGTGGATTAGTGCCAATAAGATTGAAAATGTCCTTTTAATTGACAAAAACATTTGTGTGGACCATTTTGTTCTGATTCAGGATAGTTGTTCAAAAAACCAAAAAAAATTTTAGACAAGTGGAGTTGAAAAAGATAAGGGAATTGGTTTATTGTTTCTAACTATATGAAGGATCGCCTTCTTAAAAAGTTCAGTGCTCTACTTGCCCCTTTAGACTCGTTGACATCTAATTTGGTTTTTGCTTCTACTAAGGATGTCTTTTTAGCAAGAACTGGTGTTGATAATCTTGCTTTTTGTCCATTGTTAGGCCTTTCTATTGATGCTTTTGTTTAGCTCTACAATTAGAATAAGGTCTTTCTAGGTTTAAACCTCATCAAACCTACAGTGAAAAATGAATGTTCTAAGTTTTAATTATTGAGGGCTAGGTCGTTCCTCGGCAATTTATCATATCCATAGATTAGTAATGAATAAATGACCCATTATGCTATTTTTTTATAGATACTCAAATGATGGGTAACTTGATTTCTAGTAAGCTAGAGGGTTTAGGGTTTGATATTTGTGATTTTTGTTGATCCCCAATAATGGAAATAAGGACTTTGGACAGGATGGTTATCTCAAGATGGTTGTTTAGTCATCTCTAAGTCTACTAGTATATTACTTATCCAAATGATTGATGGTGGTAGGCCATCTTGGTTGTTAGGATGTATCTATGGAAATCTGAATGTACAACTTAGGCAATCAACATGGAATAATAACTTTTTTATCATTAAGTAGTATTTTGGGCCTTTAGCATTGATTGGAGATTTTAACCAATTCCTAAATTCATTTGAAAAATCTAGTAGAAATGCTCATATTTACACAGGGGCAAAGCACTTACAGGCCTTTTTAGATGAATTAGACATACTATAAATTCCATGTAATGGTGCAAACTTTTTCTTGGTCTAATCTTTGAAAATGTGAGGATATTGGTTACGAAATATTGGATAAGGTTTATTGAAATGAGACTTGGTTTTGTATGTTTCCTAATGTCCACCTAGTCAATCTAGCTATTCAAAGTTCAAATCATGCCCTTTTTCTATTGGATACCACACCTATCACTCGGTTTTCCTATAAACCTTAGAGATTTGAAGCCTTTTGGTTAAGGTATCATCAATGTAATAAGCTAGTTAAAACTATCTGGTCATAATTTATTTCAAGTTTTAAAATGTTTCAGGTGGCTTCTAAGTGTGTTCAACTGGTTCTATCCTTGAGGAAGTGGAGTAGGTCCTCTATAGGGAACTTAAGTTAAGAAATTGAGAAAACTGAGAAATTACTGGAATAAGTTTAGTCTTTGAACAATATTTTGGATTCCTACTATAAGGTTATGTCCCTTTGTATGAAACATACTTCATTGTTGGCAGATGAAAAATTACTTTAAGCTCAAAAATCAAGGATTAATTGGTTGGTCTTAAGGGATAATAATATTCATTTCTTCAATTTTGCCACCAAAACAAGATGAATTAGAACCAGAATTCCAGCCTTTATAGTTAGATGATGATGTCTAGATTTATGATGAAAATGAAATTAGGGATAAGCTACATAGTTCATACCATAACTTATACAATGATTTCCCACCAGTCCGTGAGATAGCCCAATCTTAACTTTGCCATTCTATTTTTAAAAAATTGTTTGATCAGCAGAAAAAAAACCTTTTAACAGTTTTTTCGAGGGAAGAAACTAGAAAGGCTACATTTGAGTAAGGTAACCCCAAAGCTTCTGGTTTAGATGAACTTTTTTAGATTGTTTTTAAGAAAAATTAGAATATCATGAGGGATTTTATCTATGAAATTGTTCTTGCCTTTCTTAATGGGGAACTTTTACTTAGACAAATAAATTGCACCTTTATAACTCTTATTCTTAAAGTTCTAGAAGCTCATAAGGTAGAATATTTTTGACCCATTAGCCTCTGCAATACAATTTATAAAGTGATTGATAAAGATTTAGTGAACAAAATGTAACCCATTATTTTGTCATTAATCTCTAATTTTAAGAATGCCTTCATTATTGACAAGAATATCCATGACAATATCATCATCGCTTATGAGATTCTCCACACAGTGAAAAACACTAATTAGAGTAGTGGTCTTTAAAGCTACAAGGCAATCTTGAAGTTGGACATTCGTAAAGCTTATGATAGGATTTAATGGTCTTTTTTTAATAAGGTTTTACAATGTATAGAGTTCTTAAATTCTTGGATTAACATTCTAATAAAGTGCATCTTGACTATTTCATAATATGTTCTAGTAAACAGCTGCACAACTAAGTGGTTTACCTTCTAGCCAGGCTTGTTGCAGAGAATCCCCTTATAACCTTAGCTATTTATCCTATATGCATAAGGGCTTCCTAGCCATTTGGTTAGATTAGAATCATCTCGTAAACTTCTGGGTCTAAAGGCTAGTCAGAATAGATTGTCCATAAGCCATATTTTCTTCGTTGATGATTGCTTTCTTTTCTTACACCCTTCAAAAGACTCGATTATGGCAATCCATGATTCTCCGTAGTTATTCAATCATGAAGCAGGGCAATAGATAGATTACTTTAAGTCTGAATTGATGTTCATCTACAGTTTCCTAATGATTGGATTCAAGAATTCTATAATTTGCTATAATTTCTGGTGAATCTTAGGATTTTTAATTATCTGGGGGTTTCATTGTGACAAAATCTTGTGAAGTCTTCTTCATTCCAGTTCCTGGCTAATAGAGTTTTTGATCAATTAGAAAGTTAGAAGCAAAAACTATTGAATAATGCAGGGCGATTAACTTTGATCAACTCCACTTTAATTTTATTTCCAGTCTGTGTTATGCCTCTATTTAAGGTTTCAATGCCTGTGTTTGACAAGCTCTTTGGTAAATATGTCAGGTTCTGGTGGTCGGGCTATCAGAACAAGTAGGGTTTTCATCTAATGAACAAATATCTTTCGATGTTGCCCAAGGGGTTAGGCGGTTTAGGTTTGAAAGACATGCGACTCTTTAATTAGGCTATCCTAGCTAAAACATTTTGGAGAATTTTCTTTGGCAATCCGGGTAAGCTTGTCTATAAGGTGCTCATAGTTAAATATGGATCTTCAGAGTCCATTTGGTCTGTAAAAAATAGTGGAAATGCCTCTACACTTTGGCTTGGTTTACTTTATGGGTGCAAAATTTTAGATTCATCTTATACATGCATAATTGGTGATGGTAGTTCTACTTAGGTATAGTATGATCATTAGGTTCCAGGCATTCTTCCAAATTTACTTAGAGCTATATGCCCAGTATTCCAATACCATAAAATGCTAAAAGTTTCAAACCTTGCCAATGGGTATCAATGGGATTGGAATCAAAACCTACTTAGTTATCTTTTTCCTCCACAGATTATGCACCATATTCTTACTATTCCCCTTTCATTCAAGCTTCATAAGGTAGGATTTTGTTCTTTGGGATTTTAGTTCTTCTAGTTAATACACTCTAAAGAAAGGTTATGTTGTGTGGCTACTCAATTTAGCAAACACTTCGATTGAAGTGGCCTACAGTAGTAATGGGCTTTTAAAAAACCTTATAGTCTTTAAGGTTCTCAAAAGGCATTAGGCTTCGAGCATCCACAAAAAATCTAAGGTCTTTATTTGGAAATGTCGTTTTAATGCTCTTCCAACAGCTTTAAATCTAGTGCATCATGAGGGCATTGTTGATCCTACATGTCATCATTGTTGTGTGCAGGAAGAAACTTCTTTTCACTTATTCTGGGAATATTAGGACACTAAGTGTTTGGGGTCAGTTCTGTATTGCTTTTTCAATTACTTATAACATTACATTTGAAGGTTGGCTTCTAGATTTGCTAGCTTCTATTAGTAAATGGCATGTTGATTACAATTTTTTTTCCCCAGTTTCCACTATTGGGACTATCTGGTTAGGGAAAAATGAGGTGGTATTCTAGAATGCTCAGTTTGATGTTTAGTCTATTATTAGCAAGAGAAATACCCCTTTGCACCTTTTTGCTTCGTCCAAGAATTATTTTCTTAATTTTCTTGAGCCATGCTCATGCCTACCCAGCTCGGGCCAGTTTGGCCCACTGCCCACCACTGCCCCTTAGCTACTTGTATGGCAAAAAAAAAAAATAGAGATGCTAATATGGATCAATGTCCTCCAAGTTTTGAGAAACATACAGATTACCTATATCATTTATAAGCTACTATTATACCATTCCTTGATACTTGTAAAGATGCTCTGAGTATAAAAAAAAAAAAAACAAAGGTCAGTGATTGGTATGATACATTTCTAATAGATCAAGACTCTAAAACACAAAATTAATTAAGATTAAGCTGAAATCCAATATGAACCATCTTTATTATGTTGGTTTGAGGTTGGTAAGTATTAATAATGAGTCACGCATTAATTCTACTGTTGAAAATCAATTGGTTTTTGGGTTGATTTTGATTTTATATGAAACTAACCAAGGTAGAACTAATCCAAAAATATATGTTTAAATATATTATATAATTTATGATATTACATATTTACCCATTATTTAAAACTATTTAAGACATGTTTTTTAATGTAAAACATATGATAATTGTCTCCTTAATGAATTTTGAAAATTAATGTGCTATTCTTCTAAATTGTACTAATTGAATATGTATTTTAAATTTGGATGCAGTGATGAATTGTGCTAAATATCTTTTAATGTGGTAAATATTGATGAATCTAGTTATTTTCTATTGTTGTTTTGGATGAAATTTTATTAAGTTTGTAGCTGCTACAAGTATATAATGCAAATAGAAAAAAAATCAGAATTTAGAGTAAAAAAAGCTAGATACATGATTCTGGTTCCTTTCAATTCTTGGGCTGAGTTGTATTTTTTTTTTAATTAATAATTATTTTGAGTTGGTTCAGTTCTGCCTGACTTATGCTCATCGTACTTTGCATGAACTGACAGAAACCCCTAGATTTTATTGCTAAGTTCATTATGCCCACCGAAGTTTGAAAAGTGCATTAGTACTTAGTAGATTGAGAAAAGCGAGGGGAATTGGCCAAAAAAAAAAAAAAAACAGGAAAAAGAAAGTAAGGGAATAGTGCAATCGTCATTAAACTTTATGGGAATTTATTTTTAATGTTCTTGCTGAGAAAGAAAAAGAACACACAAAATAAAAGCAAATCTTTCCGTGCGAAGTCTCGCCTGTGTCCAAAACCAAAATGACCCAGACTTGGACCTGACCCTAGAGTCTAGACAAATAGGTTGGGATTTTTTTCTTCCCTTTAATTTTGTAGTTTTTCATTCACTTCCACAGCAAAACAGAGGAAAATTCTGTAAGGTAAGAGCCTTTTCTCTTTTATTTTCTCAGATTTCCGAGCAAGTTTCCTCTTTTGTTTCAAAAGCAGTCGTTTTTCGGAGCATCTATCTACAAACTAACAGAAAAATTCCATCTTTAGTCTTCTTGGATGTCTGTAGATCCTGACGAAATCGATTTGAACTCGCATCTTGTTGGCCGGGAAAAGGAGGTCAATGTTTCTGAACAAGTTGTTGCCGAAACCCTAACCGACTCACCGAGTCAAGCTCAGTTAGGGGGGCAAGGAGCTGATGGGGTTGATGGGTCTGGGAAGAATATGAAAATGGAGAGTATTGAAAAAGCTAGTGGTGCAGGAAGTGATATTGGGCCCGTAGAAGAGGAGGGTTGTGATAAAGTTAGGATTTTGAACTTGGCAAGGTGCTCTTCAATGGAGGCTGGAGGTGGAACAACTGTGAATGGAAAAGGAGATGGGGTTTCGAAGCTTGTGGAGGTGGGGAAGGCAAAGAAAATCCAAACATCAGGTGAGGTTGTAAATGGGATTAGTGTGAAAACATCTGCTGAAGTCTCTTCTCCTCGGAAGGATGTGGGTGTGAGTGCTGGTGTGGATGGTGAAGCATCTTTCGATCAACTGGTTCAGGATATGGAACTTGATTCGCCGGATAGAAAGAGCAGGATTCGAATGAAGGGCAGTCAGAGCTCTGAAGAAATGGGTACTCTGAGTGGAAGCAGATCTACTTCCGTTGACCCTGGGGCTGACCATGATATGAGCATGGATGGGGAGCTCTCATGTGATGTCGAAGCTAGTTCTGATGCTTCAAAACCAGCATTCCGCATTTCTGATCTAGTATGGGGTAAAGTAATGAGTTATCCGTGGTGGCCTGGGCAGATTTTTGATCCTTCACATGCCTCAGAAAAGGCAAAAAAGTTGTCTAGGAAGGACGCACATTTGGTTGCGTATTTTGGTGATGATTCATTTGCATGGAACATGGAATCCAAAATCAAACTATTCAGTTATCATTTCTCTCGTATGGAGAAGCAGACTAACTCAGCCGAGTTTCAGAATGCTGTTGACTGTGCTTTGGAAGAGGTTTCCAGACGAACAGAGTTGAGTCTCTCCTGTTCTTGCTCATCCAAGGTCGAAACTGAGACGGTTGTTAATCCTGGGACCAAGGAAGAAGCAACTGAAGGAGTCAGTGGTGATAGCTTTTCAAGTGCATTGTTGTTCAAACCCTTGCAACTCAT
Source organism: Aquilaria sinensis (assembly GCA_005392925.1). Classification (NCBI taxonomy): domain Eukaryota; kingdom Viridiplantae; phylum Streptophyta; class Magnoliopsida; order Malvales; family Thymelaeaceae; genus Aquilaria; species Aquilaria sinensis. The sequence goes on along the minus strand of SMDT01003106.1, from coordinate 81,070 downwards.
TGAGTTTGTAAGAGCATTAGCCCCCTCCCCGTGCTATGATATGGTTGACAAACTGCGATTTGTGACATCCCATGCTCAGCTGTTGGCATTCCATCACTGGAAGGGTTATCCTGAACTGCCTCAGTTTGAAATTATGCGTGGAACACTGGAAGGCTTTGCAGGGATCCCACCTTCTGAGGAGGGGGAGCCAAGCAAAGAAGTAAATGGTGGTTCTGTTCCCAGTGCTCAACCTGGTGATGAGATGCCGTCTGGGGATTGTGTGACAGGAAGCAAAGGGGCCTATCCTCGCAGGCAAAAGGACGTCTCTGGAGGCAAGAAGGAGAAAAGCTTGTCAGAGCTCATAGCTGAGGCAAAACAGAAACTAAGAAATGGCAAGAAGGGACCAAATGGTAAGCCTGGGATCAAATCTAAGTCGGTCTCCCCTGCTCAGAAAAGAAAGGGTAGTGATTTTGCCGAGGATGACTCGACTCCAAAACGTAAGAAAAGCAGTTCACCATCATCTGCAGACGACCCACCACAGTCCAAGCAAACATTCAGAGTTGGAGCTAGCATACTTAGGGTGGCTAGCCAACTGACTTGTGCCAGTTCAGTACTGAGGAATGGCGATGGAATGGCTACAAAATCTGCAGTTAAGAACAAAACGCAGAGCAAGAAGGAAACTTGAAGTGCGAAAGCGTTTCTCTGATGAGGAATATTCTCATGTCGATCCAGTTTGTAGGATTTTTGGTTTCTGTTCCTTCTCAAGAAAATCTGCTCTAGAATGGTAAGAAAAAGTAGGAAAAAGAAAATGCTGTTGAGTTACTTGTAAGTTATAGGCACGCCACTTTCATGTTTTAAACAGCTTCCATTGGATTTATAGCGGTATTGATATCATGTTAGATGTGGCTAACCAAATTCAAGCTGCATCAGTAGGGGTAGTAAATTAATTGTTGATGATGCAAAAATCCCAGCAAGCAGTTTTCACCAATTTTATGGCATTCTTGTTTGGCTTTGAAAAAGAGATGCGTACATGCTCTTAATTGGTTTCATCTCATCATCTTTTTCCAGCTCTCTTATATTTCTTTGTATTTTCTTAAGAAAGAAAGAAAATATAATTGGGCGTTATAAAAGTCTTCAAATTATTGATTTTTCAAGCAAAGAACGGCAATTAATTGTTTAATGAGTGGCCAACTTGATCAAAATAAACATTTTGTGAAACAAATGGCACTTTCTGCCCAATTTTGTGGTGAAATTGATTGTAAAAACTCGCTGACCTAAAAAAGGCAAAACCAGTTTCAAGTCTCAAAATTGCAACCGTCGTTCTAACAGAACCGCGTTTTAGAAGCGCCAGCTCTGTCAAAGAGCAAACTACCAGAAGCTCCTGTCCTTTTCTTTTTTTCTCTGTAAAACATCACAAATTCCTGTTGATTAGGTAATTCTTTTTCCCTTTTTAAGGTAGCCCTCTTTCTTTTCTACTCCAAACGGCCATTTCTCTCCAAAAAGATTCAAATAAGAGTCTCCCTAGGACTCCACTCAAATTCAATCTTGCGCACCAGCAATCAAGAAATGGAAGGGTCAGGGAACCGGAGCATTCTCGACATGGAAGGGTTTAATCTCATTGACTTCTCAACCGAAGACGATAGTCTCATAGATTTGCTCCTCCTCGAGCCCAGAACACCTCTATCTTCAGGTTTGATTGCGCCAATTTGTGCTTCTTTTATTTGGTTTCTGCAAGACTTTACATTTGTTATCTTGATCGATTCGTTCAAGAATTCTTCGAGTTGGGGTCGATCAATAAACAGAGGAATCTTGTAATGAGTTGCTTCAAATGTCCATTAAGACACATTAAGACAAATGATTCAAATAGGTGTCCTGTTTGTATTCAATTACGTGCCTAACAAGATTGTCTTTAACATGATTAGGCGTCCTGAAATCAGAAGAGTCATCGAGCATGATTGGGACTGGAGAGAGGTTATTTCCTGGGATGCGAGAGGATGTAAACAGATCATGTGATTCATCGAAAATGGTAGAGAGTGAAACATCAACCTCTGGAACCCGTCAAGGCGAGGAGCTATTTGAAGATATAAGGGCCTCAACCCGAGAGTCTGGTCAAGGATTGAACGTCGAAGGTTCACCTACTGAAAAGAAGCTGAGAATGAAAAGTCCAAATAGTAGTGAAGGGTCAATGTCTCTGGTTCATAAGCCACCCAAGGGACTGAACACAAGAACTACTATTTCAGCAATATCAGCAAAGAGGGCTTCCTTGGGTTCTAAGAATGTCAAAATGAAAAAGAGTGTGAAGAGTGCTGGAGGTTTGTACTTGTTTAGATCAATTCTTTTGTTATAAGGACCACCATTTTCCATGCGGTGAGAATTCAATCCGATACTGCAGGTATAGGAGCTCCAGTGTTGAAGACTTGCGCTTCAAGTGGTTTGAAAAATATAGTGCCAAGTTCTGCCGCAGCTTCTAAAACTTCTGGTTCTCCATCCTTGACAAAGAAAGAGCCGAAAGCTGCTTTTTCTTCCCTTGAAAGTGGTAGCACTACATCGGAGAAATTGAGATGTCCTTTGGATTCAAGCAGAGGAAAAGGATACTTGAATAGAAGCAATACTGCTTCCTCTCATTTGACAGCTAAAACGCTGCCTAAAGTTGCATCAAGAAGCAGAAATCTGACACGAAATTCGCAGCTCTCAGCTGATAAGAAGCAGGTAAGGTCATCATTAAGCACCCACAAGGAAAGTCTGCCCTCTCAATCCGTTGGTGGCTTGCCTAACACTGCACCAGGAGGCACCGGTTCAGACCAAGGAAAAATCAGACAGCTTAAAGTTGCTGCACCTTGCACATCAATCAATGGCAACAAAGCAGTAAAGCTTGCTTCTGCTAGATCCAAATCTGGAACATTTGCTATTCCTAATGCTAAAAAGGAAGTATCGGTTGCTCCAAGAAATAGAAGTCTGGATGGGTTATCAACCGGAGTTGGGAAAAGTTTGTTGCCTAAATCTGGTGGTCAAGGATCCTGTAACAGCTCAAGTTCTGGTCTTGTGAAAAAGAACGGAGGCTCAAATTTTCAGAATAAAGGAGTTCGTACAAAACGTGCAGGTGGTCCTCCATTAAAAGTCTCCAAGGTTACCCCTCTTAATGTAGGATCCACGGCAGAAGATATGTTTCATATAGCCAGTGAAGATAAAACACGTCAGGGTCGTGATCCGAAGATTAACATGCATTCGTTCGAGATCACCACTGAAGAAAAAGAAACTCAAAGGAAAGAAAAAAGCTAGTAGACAACTTGGAGCCACCAATATGAAGATAGGGCGTCAGAAGGAACAGCATGACTTGCCTCACATTTCATACGTGAAAGAGTCTGTTAATAGCATCCAGAAGCTCAAATCTGTTCCCTCCGCTGGCTCCCATGTTTTATTCAGCGCAAGGATGCCTCTTGCTTTCAAGGACTCTTCATGCAATACCAAAGATTCGCGTCATGCTTTGGCTGCACCTGGAGCACCATTCTGGAGAAGCCGGTCATCGTCTCATTTACTGAGAATACTACATAACAGCTGAGCAGCTTGATAACCAGCACCAAATTGTAACACAACAAACCGTTTCTTTCTTGAATCTTGACCTTATAAAACAAGTTCAAGATTTTCTCAAGCCAAATTCTTCCATATATTTGCCCATTTGCCGTCATCTTTTTTCTTTCAAAATTGTTTTGGGGAACACAATTGTATTATGATGTGCCCTTGTGGAAATCATGTAATGCCGTTTCCTTCATAGTCTCAAACAGGAACATAGATTAGCCTCAAATAGGAAATTTCCTAGGTTGTGTTGATTGTGCAGTAAACTAGGTGTAACAAAAAAATTGTTATCAAGTCAGAAGTTAATTACATAAGTTTGTATATGCTGTAGCTAATAAATTTGTATTAGTACTGGGAGGTAAGTCGCCTAAATTCTGGTTGGATAGAGCCAACTGCTCAAATCAAATGAGGCTGCCAGAAAACAGATTTATATTGAAGCCATGAAGGATAATAGAATCTGCATACGACCAAAATCTTTCTGGACAAGCACCGCGATCTGTTTCCTTGACTGGACCCAAAAATGGTTTTCCAATGGCTGAAAACAGCTACTGAGCAATAAAATGAAGCATTCGGGGCCTTCTTCAAAAAATAACAACAGAACAAACTTAAAAAAACAACAACAAAAAAAAAAGAGAAAGAAGCAAAACAAAAAAGCCATATTTTCATGGCAAACTTAAGATCTTGGCTTTTCCTTCTTCTCTTTGAAGAGAGCAAGAAGGGAGACACCTGAAACCTTAACAACCTTGAATCTGACACCAGGAATATCACCAACAGCATGTCCCTTTCGTCCGAATCCCGCAATCAGTACTTCATCCTGCAACCAATTATTTTTCAATCAGAGGTAGAAAGCTTGAAGTTTCAACCACACAAAACAAGCAGTTCGATCAGGATAAAACTCACATTCTCCTCAATGTAGTTCAAACAACCGTCATTCGGCACAAACGCAGCAATCTTCTTTCCATTTTTGATGAGTTGTACTCTAGCACACTTTCTGATTGCAGAGTTTGGCTGCTTAGCCTCAATACCTCTGCAACTCACCCAACAATCAACAGTAATAAAAGCCGTATACAACAACCAATCAACTAAAACTATTATCTAGGGCATAACAAATCTTTGTCTTACATCTTTTCAAGAACAATTCCTTTAGCATGGGATGAACCAGCAAAGGGTTTCTTCCATTCATTCCCAAGATGTGATTTTTTGTATGACTTATCTGCCCATCGTTGCCTCCTACGATGAGACTTCAACTTGCGTCCAGCTCCCATACCACGTGTCTTCCTGAAAGGATGTACTCATTTTGGTTAGAGTTGTGATAATACAAGAATATAGAAAAACAAATGCAAAGTTTACCATTTCAATAATTGCTACTATTTGTTTGGTTTTTCTACTATTACACAACATAGAGGAGCAAGTCTGATAACTAGGAAACAAGAGCATGCTAATGCAAACTTAAGAAGGTATATATTTTTCAAATCATTGGACTACGAGGAGCAAGTAAGCTCCAATAGCAACCTTCAAAAACAAACGCACATTCGCAAAATGTGCTGATAAAGAAAGCTCAGTTGAAAATGGCACAATAGATCGGACCAGTTTTATCATGTGATACTTATTAACACTCCAAACCATCAACCTAAAAGCCACAGGTCATAGGCTTAAACCCCACGGATTGCTTAGAAACAAGAATGTGAAACAGGGACGCTATCTTACGGGTAATGAAACATAACAACGAATCACTTCATGAAGAACAGCAAAGTTCAAGAATGAAGAAAATATGACTCTACATTATTTTCAATTAGCTCCCTCCACGACTAGACAGCACCAAAAACTCGAAATCAGAAAACATGAAAGCCAAAAGTATCTCTTTAAACTACAGGTCCCGGAGAAAATGAGATCGCCGATAACGATTTCGGTGCAGGAGAAAGTAAACTGGAACGAAACCAAATTCACGATAAATTGTACCCCATGTTGGATGGTGAGTGAGGTTGCCGACAAGAGCTTGGACGATGGGAGGGGTGAAGACGAAGACGACGTAGTAGCTGCCACTGTCCTCTGTCAACCCCGAACCCTAGACATGGCTGTGTTTGCTACTTTATAGACTAGGCCTGTGAATTGGGCTTTCGTAGGCGAATCCGCTGAAAGTTACTTGGGCTACAAGCCCTGAACTGGATTGGATAGTGAATAAGCTTTCCCTTTTTACATGGTAAGAAACTCTGTGAGTTGGTGGGATAGAAAACGAAAAAAAAAAAAAATCCAATTTAGATGTCCCCATAAATTGTTCTAGAAAACACAAAGTGAATAGAAAATGGCTAATTTTATTTCCTACAGTGTAGCACTCACTTTTTTTAGTACTTTATTTAGAACGGAAAGTAATTAATTATGAGGATCACCAACCAAAGCACACCATAATAGTTCATGGCCATCGTGATCTATTATAAATTGTAATGTTTGATATCTAAAAGCTGAAAATCAACCAACTATGAATTTCAAGGGAAAAGATATGAACACCATTTACAATGAATAAAACATCTAACTTGTAGATAAAATCTGTTAGCTCTCAAGATTATTGCGAGGTAATTCATAAAAATTATTGAGAGTATTGAATTTGAATGATCTATAAGTCTACGTCGGAACGATTTGGGTGCGGACCAAACAAATGCAAATCTGTGTTTGAACAGATTTGATGAAGGGCAAGCTACTCTTAAAAGTAACACAGCAATCATTAATGGAGTTGATCTGTAAGTTAGTCGTTGCGATTTGAGTGCGGAGGAAGAAAAAGTTGGGATTATCCCTAGATAAAGGTAAAATTCATATATAGTCCCTAACTTTTACAGTTATCCTAAGATTAGTTTATTGATCTCTCTATAACGTCTATGGGTAGGGGGTTAAATTGAATTTGAAATGTTGAGGGAAATTGAGGAAAGAAAGAAAGTGCGACAATCGACATTCTTTCTTTGATGAATGGATTAGCTTCCCGACAAAGCAACATGGAAGCTTGAAGAGCTGATCTTAGTTAGTTATTATCCTTGGCATCACAGAGCCACGTTTCAAAGATTGAATTGAATTGGGATTTTTTCTCAGACCTACAGCGAGCTCCAAAATCGAGGCCAGCCACGACGGACTTCAGCATCAACCTAGATCTACAGCCGAAAAGATGATTTTTTTCCAAGATTAAACAGATATAAAAGCGAAATGAAGAACATGGAAGAGAAGGTGAATGGTTTTTTTTTTTTTTTTGTAATTCTTTGTCACTAGCAAACTTGCTGCTGCCGTAAGACTTCGTTGGATAAAGATCCAAGCCTCAAGACGGTTGAGATGTTAAACATGTTGAGTGCGTTGAAAGCATGAAAAATAAAATAGGACTAGAGTTGTCCTTTTCTTTCACCCACGAAGTTAAAGTGTTCTTTCTAAAAACAAAAGCTATCATGGCAGTGTGAGATCCATTTGAGTGTTTCATAGTTCTATAAAAGTAACTTTCATCTTAGGTAATGAAAAAACTAATGAAATGAACTCAAATAAAACAAAATATGAGCTAGGGACTCTATATAGTAATAGTCAAGATAAAAGATCACATTAAGATAACTGCAAAAGCTAATGAAAATACATGTTAACTTTAAATGACAATTTCTACATCTATCAATGTTGTTTTTAGTTTGAGCGTTAAGCTTTAAGCTTTTCTAGATGTAGAAAATTTATTATCCTATTTAAGTCAAAAGCTTGTTTTAGGTGACAAATAATAACAATTTCAAATGCGTTACTCACCATGTAATTATACGACATAACTTTTTGAGTAAAAAAATGAAAGGGAAACAAATGCATTTGGACTTGGTACTATTTTCATTCATTGAGATGCATGAGAAGTCAATTTGGTAGTAAAGTTAAATATTTGTATGATTAAGTTTGAGTTGTCGTGTTAGACTTGCACACACACAGCGCACATATGTGTCGGGACATGCTTTACTACTTATATACTTTTTTATACATTTCTAACAAGGCTTCATGGTTGGTGGAATGGTGAAATGTATGATCAATGTAGTTGCAGGGTGTGGGTTTGACTCCCGGTTGCCTTTTCTAGGTTTTGTTTAAATTTTCGTCTAATTTTTTTTTATTCTGTTTGTTTTCTTTCTTTTTCTGTTTACGCATCCATTTTTTATGATTGCTTTTTGTTTTTTGTTTTTATTTTCGTCTAGTTTCTTTTTTCCCCGTTTCATTTCCATTTTTTCCCCATTTCTTCATCCCTTGTTTCTTTTGTTTTTCCATTCATTTTTCACTTTTTTTGTCTTGTTTGTTTCATTTTTTGTATTGTTCCTAGTTTTTTTTAATTTTTTTTTCCTTTATTAGTTTTTATCTATTTTTTAAATCAATTTATATATTATAAGTTTTATTTGTTCTCTTAGAAGTTCTCGTTTGTTCTTTTATTCGTTTTATCTATTTTTTATCGGTTCTTATTTATTATTTTTATCAGTTCTTGTCTATTTTTTTATGAGTTTTTATTGTTCTTTTTATCCGTTTTAGCTGTTCTTTCAGCGTTATATGTTTTATTTTATTTTTTTTATTTTTCATTAGTTATGTTTGTTCTTTTTATATGTTTTATCTATTCTTTTTATTAGTTATTATTTGTTCTTTTATGAGTTTTATATATTATTTTTACATTTTTTAATCATTTTTGTTTGTCCTTTTATCAATTTTATATGTTTTTTATTAGTTTAATAAATGATTTATTTTTATTTTTTCATTATTTAGATGTTCTTTTGTGATTACCTGTTAGTTTTTTTAGAGAAATTAATTTTTGTTTTATTAGTATCAATTTGTTCTTTTCTATAAACTATTTATTTTTTCACTAGTAATTGTTTGTTCGTTTAGCTCAACAAGTTGTTTATTTTTTTTTATTATTTGAAATATTGAAACAATAAATGAATAAAAATAGATTTTTTAAAAAATAATATAAGAAATAAAAATGAAACAAAAATAAGAAGATAAGGCAGACAAATAAAAAAATAAAAATAAAGAATGAAAAAAACTGGAAAAGAAACAATTGACAAAACTAGAAACAAAACAAAGGAAATGAAAAAGGAAAGGCAAAAATGGAATAAGATGAGAAAATAAAAATAAAAACAATTCTAGAAAAAAATATAAAATAAAAATGGAAAAAAGAAAATTAAAAAAAAGGGTGGAAGGAAAACTTAACAAATGGAAAAACAATAAGGAAAATGAGAACAAACTTGAAAAGACAACCAAAAAAAGAAAGAAAGATAAATAATTGGGATAGCGGACTGCTAGGACTCAAAGTATTTCAAACCCAATTAGCTTCCCCACACTCATCAATGCCTTAAACACTTCACCGAATGCAGAGCCTTGCTATAACGAAGGGGCACGAAATTGACAAGATTTATGTAAAACTTACTTTTTAGGGAATATTAAGGTTATTTGGAGATTATAAAATCTGCTACAAAGCCACAGTAATTTTAGCCCTTAACAAGAAATAGAATATAACAAAAGGAAAAAAGCAGAATATATCATCATTTGCCAATAAGCCAATACTTCCCCATCTCACTAATATTTTTTCATTTTTCTTTTTGAGTCACTCTAAATTTTTAGGGCATTTTCATATTTTATAACTTACTTTACTAAACAACTATTCAAATTATCATTTTAATATTAATTTTTTTAATTTATGTAAAAAAAATTAAAAATAAAAGTGAAAATAACCCACAAATTTTTCTACTTACTCAATCCCGCACCAAATTAAATGGAGCAACTTTTTTGGAAGGGAGGAGTAAGTGGTAATCCCGCACCAAATGGAGAAACCGGTATTAATGGTTCAGCCTCCTCCTGTTATACCTATAAGCCAACGGCCGTCGGCCAACACAGCATGTCACTGGAAGCGCACGAGTAGAGTACGTCGCGGTTCTCGAGTGCTGATTTTAGATAAAAATTGTCCTCGATTGTTTCACTTTGTCTCTTGGGGACCACCGTTGGAAAGTCCAGAAAAGTTAAGGGCGATATGTAGAAACGAGAGAATTCGGGACCTCAATTGTTATTATGGAAAAATTTCAACTCCGCTACAGTACTGACCTTTTCACTTTTAAGTTTTCAGCGCTCGATAAAACCGCCGTGGTAGGTTTATCCACTACACATCAGCACCACTTTGACGTGCAACCTCTCATTCACGTACTACCGTTGGATGGAACAGTAAGATTCCATCATCTCAATCCAATGGCTCAAACGTGAAAAGGAGCACCAAACCCCTCCAAATTACACGTAAGAAAGAGGAACAGGGTGAAACAACATTCCCGAGTCACATGCACCGGCTCTACTGACCCAGCAGGAGTCAGTAGTCAGTGCACTGCAACCCGCAACAGCTGGTGGACGCAGCGTCTACTGCCGTCCGACAGACACGCACCGGTCTGTCCCGTAATCAACCAATAACTGGACGGCACATCTTCGTCTACGTGGCAATATATGCACCGTTGATCTCTGGAAGCGATCCCATCGAACCGTTCGTCCTCAATTTTAAATCCCATCAAGGAGCTCATCAATGGCGACTGGCAGGCAGAGGGTATAAAAATTGGAAAAAGGCAAAAGAAAAGACGAAAATTTTCGAGTCATAGCTTTGGAATTTATAAGTGTACTTACTTGTATCGGCCTATCATTTTCGTTCGTCGGGAGAAGATTTGATTCCTATTAAGAAATGGTCGGTTTGGCTTTTTCTTTTTCCTTTTCTTGAGGATATTGATTTAATTTCCATTAAAGAAGAGAAAGCTTGAAGTTCACGCTGTTAAAGTCTGTTTGTTTTTTAACCGTTTTGACATCGATAGCCTGTCACTAACAGTGATAATGGCGGAGGTGGGAGGAGGGGCGCCGACGTGGCAGGACGAGCTGGCGAGTTTGGTGGAGGAAACGGGGATACGTTACGCGTACGCCAGTGAGGCGGCGATCGGAGTGGCATCACCGGTGAAGCCGGTGGCGGTTGAGAGTGAGGGATATGAATCGGAGAGCTTGAAGGATCAGGTGAGAGGATTCGTCAGATCGTGGTGCGAGATGGTAATGGACCTCGGGAGAGGTTGCTGGGAAATTTTGCAGCAGTCAGTGGTGACGGAGGATTCGTTTATTGTGAAGAAGATTGGGAAGCCGTTGGCGAAGGTCTCTGGCCAGTTGAGGTTCTTGAACGAGTACTTGCCGGAGGATCGCGATCCAGCTCATGCTTGGCCTGTGATTTTCTTCGTTTCCATCCTTGCGCTCGCAGGTCTCTCTCGCTTGAGCTGTTTTGCTGATTCTATTATTTTTTAATTTTTTTTTCCGCTGCTTATATGCTCGTCATCTTTTTAGTTCGTGACCGGATTTGAGTTTGCTTTTATTTGTTAACCGGGGATCGGAACCAAATCTCTGGAACTGGACTTGAACTAGTGTCGCTTGCTTGGCTTATATTTTGGTGTTAATAATAGTTTTCTTCCAATAATCTTTTCAATTTCCTTGTGCTGCTTTTGCATCTCCGAAATTCTCCCGATCCGTTAAGTAGACTTTTTTGAATGAGCCGTGAAGTGAATTTAATGTTCAATGGTCTTGATTAGAGAAACTTATTTTATTCGTCTCTGCAAAAGGTAGAATTCGCACCTGTTGGAAAGATAAAACCTCAATCGGCTTTTCTGGATTGTTATGAGATGAGAGGAGCAAAATGTAACAGGCGCGTCTAAGTTATGTTCTGTTTTCCAGTTTATACTTTTTATTTATTATCTGAAAACAATGTACAGCATTGAATGTGAACAGTGGATTTGAGAGCTCAGTACCACCGGTGAAGAAAGTGCGTGTCCATCCTCCTAATGCTACTCGCTTAGTGCTTCCAGATGGCAGATACTTGGCTTATGACGAGCGCGGAGTTCCTGCAGACAGGGCTAGGTTTTCTGTAATTGCTACACATTCTTTTCTTTCCTCAAGACTTGCAGGTACTTCCCATTTGCAGCATTCTGGTGTGTATTCTTAATGGAATTCACTGCTGATTCATGACCATTTTTCCTTTGAATGATTTAATGTTATGGTTATAGGTATCCCTGGAGTTAAAACTTCTTTGCTTGAAGAGTTTGGGGTTCGATTAATCACATATGATCATCCTGGATTTGGGGAAAGTGATTCTCATCCTGGCAGGAACCTTAATTCCTCAGCATTTGATATGCTCTCTCTGGCAAATGCTGTTAATCTCAGTGACAAGTTCTGGGTGCTGGCTCATTCAAGTGGTAGCATCCATGCTTGGGCCGCACTGAAGTACATTCCTGATAAAATTGCAGGTACATTGCTTGTTTCTCCTAGATTTTGAGGTTAGCAAATGATGTTTAATATTCTTTGTTCATATGTTCCTCTTATTTATCACCTGGGGTTTTTTTTGTGAATAACTACTAATAATTCGTAAGGAAAGTTCTCCTCGCTTATTTTTATTGTCTGAAAGACTCCCTCCCTAGTTTACATGCTTAAGAAACTGAAGTTTAGATGATACAAGCATTTAGCTAACACCAGTGAAGAGCACATGAGCCATAATTGTGCACTCCGCTGCTAGCATAAGTCTGAAATTTAGATGATGCAAGCATTTAACTAATACCAATAAAGAGCACATGGGCCATAAAGAAATTCTGCACTCTGCTGTAGCTTAAATCTGTTATCTCTTGCTTCCAGTCTACTCTGCTGGAACAAGTAGACCTGCAGTATAGGCATGGTTGACAGGTAGATGAGAAATTTGATATGTAAATACTAGGAATCCATGTTCCAACGTAGATATGGAAAAGAATATTGCATTTCAACTTTTCAATACTTTTAGAGGTGTAATCTGAGAGTCTTGATCGTCAAATATTGGTATTTCGAAGAAAAAATGGATCCCTCAACATTTATGGCTCATTTTTTAGCTAGACAATATAATGTATTTGATCAACTTAGTTTGTATGTTCTCATCGGTGTGCATCATTTGGAAAAGAAAGGAGTAAAGAATGACCGAGCCTTTCCCTTTCCTGATCAGTGATGGAGTAAATTATTAGGAGTATGATCAAAAGAAGAAATTTGCACTTCACAGGAACTTGTTAGCTTTTAGGTTTTCATATTTTATATATGCATTTATCATTGGTATTATCAAAATATCTGTTAATCAATGGGTTGCTCATTTTGCAAAGAAAGTAATGCTTAATGATTTTGAAATTATAATCTGTATTAATTAAATATATAAACAAGCTTGTGGTATCCTTGCAGTTGCACTGAATTCGTTCATGAATGTTATTAGGTTGACTAATGCTTGCTCTCAGGAATGATAGTGCTAAGTCCTGATGCATCTCATTGTATTCCTTCAGGTGCAGTGATGTTTGCTCCATTAGTAAGTCCATATGATCCCAGTATGACAAAAGAAGAGATGAGAAGAACTTGGGAAGGGTGGCTACTGAAAAGGAAACTAATGTATATCTTTGCTCGGAGGTTTCCCAGATTGTTGTCCTTCTTCTATCGTCGAAGTTTCCTATCCGGGAAGCATGGTCCAATTGAAAAATGGATGTCACTGTCGTTCACAAGGAAGGCAAGTCTACCTACGTACCTCTCTCTTTCATGTGCTTTATCTTCCAAATAGCTCATTTATTTATTTTTTTAGTGTATCCACTGGAGAAATGTTGGAAGGCATTGTTGTGGTAAGACCGTAAGAGCAAGCATGACAGTCAATTCCATTGTAGTTTAAACTGCCTTTGCTTTGGAATTTGATGGTCCTTTGCTATCCGTGACCCTGATTTATTGCATTTCATAAAACAATGCGTTCGGCATGTTCTTGTATAGCTTCACTGAAATGCTCAGAATTATGATGTCCATGGGTATATCAATAGCACTTGTGCCATATAATTGGCATGTGTGTGTTTGTGAAGACAGAAGGTATGATTGCCAGACCTTGTTTATTTCAGGATCAAATTCTGATTGAAGATCCATTATTTGAAGAGTTATGGCATAGGGATGTTGAAGAATCTATCCGCCAAGGAAACCCAAAACCATTTATTGAAGAAGCTGCACTACTGGTTTCAAATTGGGGGTTTAGTCTATCAGATCTCCAGGTGCAAAAGAAGTGTCATAGTAGAGGGGTAATTCAATGGCTCAAGTCAATGTACACTCAAGCAGAATGTGAACTCACAGGTTTTTTAGGTCCATTGCATATATGGCAGGTTCGTATACACTTTCACTGTTTCTTTTTCCTTATATTGCGTGTTGATTGTACGTCTTTTGTGGATCACATCAGGACGTCTAGTATTTTGTTCCAGTTCACTCATGTAGGCCCAAATCTGCTCTACTTGTCAGATTTTCTTAATGAAACTGATTACTCTGACATACTTCAAGTTTATAGGTTACTGTACGATTAAACGTTCAGTGGCAACTGTAGTTAGATTTGTGACAGAACATCATCTTAAAGGAGAGGCTTTATCGGTTTTGCTATTATTTTGGAACAGGGGATGGATGACTGGGTTGCTTCGGCTGCAATGGCAGACTATGTTGGTAGGGTTCTTCCGGGAGCGACAATGCATAAGCTCCCTAATGAAGGTCATTTTTCGTACTTTTACTTCTGTGATGAATGCCACCGGGAAGTGTTCTCAACACTTTTTGGAAGCCCTCAGGGCCCTCTTGATAGAGAAGCAGAGATCAGCCAGATTCCCCAGGAAGGAGAACTGGAAAAGTAGTTACTAAGCATGTCTAAAGAGCGATAAATTTTAACTGCTGGTTAACAGGACCTTGCCTTCTTTTGCGAGTTTGCTTTACACGAAAGAGCGAAACAGATATCACACTTTTGATGTAAATAACACATGCAGCTTCTTGTTCCTCACTTCCGAAGCCGGCTGGTTCTGACTCATCTGTTGTTGACTATTTTTTGAATACAAAGCTGATTAGAGAGACTACGATACACGCCCAAAAGCAAATACTGATTTCAGGGTTGTCATGTAAGTTTTCCCTCTGTCTTGTCGTCTGTGTTTTCTGATGACCTGTGCTTAGTTTGACACTGTTGTGCCGTTGGAAAAATACTGATATTGCTATGGAACAGGTATAGTTTTGTATGGTTGATGTTCGGCAACATTAGAACGCATTTATTCCAGAACAAGAGCAGAAAGAGAATGCAATTTTATAAGTATTATAATCAGTGCTGCTTTGATTGTTGATGTTCTTCTCATTTCAAGTCCTTAAATTCTATTTGAGAGATTGAGATCGACAGCGTTTTCCACTATTTGCGAGGCTCATGGACCCAATTTATTTCAGTGGGATCATCATTTACATTTTCTTTTTCTTGTCGAAACACTCTAAAACTCTACTAGGACTCGGGATATCAGAAAACATCAGAGTCGCCTTTTGATTTCTGGAGCATCACATGTAGCTTCACTGATTTTTGATGCAAGTAAATGGCTTCCAACTGCAACTGGGTGCTTTGCAACCATCACCCGCCTGTGTGCTTCTGTCGCCTTTTCGGCCGAGTGCCTTCCCTGAATCCCTGATGACCAATGAGAAACTGAGAAGGCTCAGAAATTGAAATCAAATGCCGCCTGTTTCTTCAACGCTACTTGTGCTCTTCATGTGCGTAAGAATCTTGGAAATGCAATAGGGTTTCAGCAACACGACAAATAAAGCTTTAGTCTGTTTGTGGAAAATCAAACGCGGGAATGTTCTGTTTGTGGTAAATCAAACGCAGGAATGTTCAGTCCTGCCCCATAGGGGAAAGTCTACGGTGATGTTCAGCCGAAACTTCTCAAAGCAGAACATAAATGATGAGGGATTGTAAGTAACAAGAACAGGGGAAAGATGGAGGATTGCTCCCGAGTGAACTCTCTTCATCTTGGAGGGAAGGACAAACGTTACCTAACAATTTCTACTCACCAATCTTATGGCAGAAAGATAAATGTATAGGCCAATATGACAAGGGTATGATTCTCAAATGTCGACCAAGTGAATATAGATCTACATGGAGATCCGTTTGGATGAAAGATGCAGAGGATATTTTTAAAAGGACATCACCCATGTTGCTTATTAATTCTGAAACCATGAAATGTCGCATCTTTTTATCCTATACTGATAGTTGAGTTCGTGGCCATGTGGCATTTGGAGAAGGTAAGAAGTGTATGGAAATGAGAGGTTTAGATACACAATGCGCCGACCCCGACAAAGGCATGAGAGTTTGGCTGTTTGACATGGCGGACTCATTAGAATTTTCTGTCAAATTATTGGTTGCGTTTGTTCAATGGAACCGATCCAAACACCATGATCCAATCAGTTTCTCGTTTTTACAAAGTATATTTAATAATTGTCCAAATTACAAGTTAAAACTGAGCCGAACTATATTTTGCTTTATTCAATTCTTCTTTCTAAGACCTTAGCACATAGTAAATGAAAAAATAAGAATAATATTAAAAATTTTACATTTCATATCTAAAATTAAAGAATGATAAATAACATATAATCCAAAATTAATGGAAAAAAACTTTATTTGTAGGGTCAATATAGAAAAGAATAAGATATTTATTACTATTCAGTCTATTCAATTTATTCGATTTTAAGTGTAGGATCTAATAACCAATCCAATAAATGAATATGAAATTCAGTTTTGATTCGAATCGATGGGATTAGAAAAAAACCAAAACCATTTTATCTTATATCATTCTTTTCAATGTTTTTTTTTTTGTTTTTAGCCAAATAATACTCACCCCTCATTATCTTTTTGAACTAGTTTTAACGTAGTTATGGTATAGTTTAAAGTAATTTTAAGAAACAGTAGGGAGTAATAGTGCATTTTTAAACTTAGTATGTATACGAGGTTTAAGGTGCCTGCACGTTGCAACAGTTCAATTCTTATCAACATTAAATATGAATATAAATAGTGGTAATCATTGACAAAAGAAAAAAATTTTATAAAAATGAAAAAAAAAGCAAGAACAGGAATAAAAAAGTCAAGTAAAGTTTTGGGACTAAGAGAACACAAAAAAAAAAAAAAATCTAAGTATGAAGAGATAAACCGTTATGAATATAAATAGTGGTAATTATTGACAAAAGAAAAAAGTTTTATAAAAATGAAAAAAAAAAAGCAAGAATCCGGATAAAAAAGTCAAGTAAAGTTTTGGGACTAAGAGAATAAAAAAAAAAATCTAAGTATAAAGAGATAAACCGTGGTGACTAAAATTTTATTTTAGAAGAGAGAAATAATATGAAAAAGTTAATAATATAAGACAGAGTGGAATTTCAATGAAAAAAAGTGACGAATAAATTGATCTTTAGGCCAAGAGAGAAAATGTAAAGATTTATGGAATTAAAAAGCTTAACCATCAATGTAATAAAGGAAAAAGAAAATAAATGAAAGTATTGGCTAAAACGAATCAGTTCTAACCATACCAAAAAGTAAACAATTCATATTGACTAAAGTATTTGTTCGAAAAAACAATAACAAAAAACCAATAAAAAAAAGTTTAAATGAAGTCACTATGGTTAGTTAAAAAAAGAAAAGAAACAAACTGTGGCTATAAAGATTTTACTTTAGAAGAAAATAAATTAACAAAATAAATTTTAATTGATTACCATAAATTTATTGATGATAAATTTTTATCTGTTTATTATTAAAATTTATTACAAAAAATATCCGTTACGATTTGTGGGTTACCAAACCTCTTCATTTATTCACTTAATTTCTAATTTTAAATCAGAACCATGCCAAAAGTAGATAAAGTATAATGATTAACGTTTCATTTTAGAAAATAACAACAAAGTAAATCAACAAAAAGTTAGGATTCAGACAAAAAAAAGAAAAAAATTTAGGTATTAAGGATTTACCAATTGACCTAATAGAGACACAAAAAAAATGGAGTAAATAAAAAATAAATAAATTATGGTCACCAACGCCTTACTTCAAAAGATAGTGCATAAAACAACAACAACAAAAAGCTTGGGGACCAGGAGAATAAATAGAAGATTTAGTTTAATAGTTATAAAACTTGGGGATCAGAATCTAATACAGACATAACTCAGAACCTAAAATAAAAAGATTAAAAAGTTAGAAACTGAAACAACATTTTTTTTGTCTCTTTTTTTTTTTTGGTTTTTTCCCGATGCAATTCATTGTAATTTTTAATATAAATAAAAAATTTACTTTCAATTTTAACAATTATAGATCAAATTACTTTATTAAACTACAAAGCATAAAGTAAATAATTGATGCTATAAAACTTAATCATCAATAATGATAAAAATGACCAAAATACAAAACTATGTTTAATATATGTTAATCAATTAACAGTCTAACCATTAATTTAACAAAGATAAAAAAAAGTAAAAAAAATGATTAAAGCCGAATCAAGTAGAACCAGATCAAAATTAGACGAATTATAATGATTAAAATTTTATTTTAGAAAACAACAATGAAGGAAATCAATAAAAAAAATGTTAGGATGAAGGCAAAAAAAAGAAAAACTTTAGGTATTAAGGATCTAACAATTTACTTAATAAAGATGAAAAATGGTTTAAATAAAAAATAAAAAAATTATGGTCACCAATGTTTCACTATGGAAGATAGTACATAAAACAACAACAAAAAAAAAATTGGGGACCAAAAGAGCAAATAGAAGATGTAATTAAATAGCTTCAAAGTTTGGGGACCAAAATGTTATATGGAGTTAACTTAGAGTCCAAATTGGAAAAATTAGAAAGCTAGGGACTGAAACCGCGTTGTAGCCGAAACAAAACACACAGAAACCAAAAAAAATTCAAAAAAGGCCCTTACAAAGTAGAGCACCTTGCAAAAAGAGGATCAAACTTAAAAACGGGTCAAATCGATCCGAAAAAAAAAGACAAAAGAAAAAACGGCGGAATTGTTTATAAACAGTAAATGCCTGTAGAATATAGTATAAAATAATATAATATAATATAAAGTGTAATTTGCATCACAAATCAGGAAAAACGTGTAGTTGACCAGGCTAAAATTCCGTCACTCCCAAAGAAACAACTGACACATCACAGCAGTCTGTTGGACGTGGAGGCAAGGACAGCCACCCAGATAGGCCGCCTCAGTTCCCTATTTCAGAGCCACGAATTGATCCCTCCCATCGCAGTTCCGTCTCCACAGAGATTACGACAAGAACCTTGTACGTTCAACTTGCTCAAGTCAATATCAGTTCAGCTTGTCTGTCGATTGGTACCCAAGGGCCAAGAGTCCGATGAGGCGTTCTGTTTCAACGATCATCGACTGCCTCGCCAATCTCAATTCCTTCTCGGTATTCCCATCTCTTCATTCCTCTTGATTTCGATCTCGATCAGTGTCCTTTTGTTCTGGATTTTCCGTTTTCTCGTATAAATGAGCTCTAGTTTTGAACCAGTCACATCGCCAGACGAAGGCCAGACGATTCGCGACCTCCTGTGCCAAGCTCTCCATCTCCGACGAACCTCACCCGGTCTCCGACATGTTGGTCGATTCTTTCGGAAGACTTCACACGTACTTGAGGATTTCCCTCACCGAGCGCTGCAATCTCCGGTGCCAGTACTGTATGCCGGCGGAAGGAGTTGAGCTCACTCCCAATTCCAAATTGCTCTCCTCCGATGAAATTGTCCGGTTGGCTTCTCTCTTTGTCGCTTCTGGGGTCAATAAGATTCGTCTCACCGGCGGTGAGCCGACCGTTCGGAAGGACATTGATGACATTTGCTCTCGCTTGTCCAGCTTGAGAGGCCTCAAGACATTGGGGATCACCACTAACGGCATTACTCTTGCGAGGAAGCTTCCACTTCTCAGGGAATGTGGGATTACTTCTTTAAATATCAGTTTGGACACGTTGGTCCCCGCAAAGTTTGAGTTCATGACTAGGCGTAAGGGACATGATAGGGTTTTGCAGTCCATTAATGCCGCGGTGGAACTCGGTTATAATCCTGTAAAAGTATGCATCTTTGAGTATGTTTTCTTGTTTTGTGGATGGTATGAGATCAATGTGGTGCAAAACAAATGACTTTTCCTTGTGTTGCTTGTGTTGGTTGTTCCCAGGTAAATTGTGTTGTAATGCGTGGGTTTAATGAAGATGAAATATGTGATTTCGTGGAGTTAACTCGGGACAGACCCCTTAATGTGCGGTTCATCGAGTTCATGCCTTTTGATGGTAATGTTTGGAACGTTAAGAAACTTTTGCCCTACTCAGATATGTTGGATAGAGTGGTAAGGTTGGGTTTTGGTGGCTGAGTTGTGTATGGCATTCTGGATATTCCCATGTATTAATCAACTGAAGTCTTTCCGTTATGCATTCTAACTGAACAGGCCAAGAAGTTCCCTACCTTAAAGAGGATGCAGGATCACCCAACACAGACGGCCAAGAACTTCAGGATTGATGGGCATAAAGGCTATGTCTCCTTTATCACATCAATGACAGAGCATTTCTGTGCTGGTTGTAATAGGTTGCGACTCCTAGCCGATGGGAACTTCAAAGTCTGCCTATTTGGCCCTTCAGAAGTAACCCTTCTGTACTTGTTTTTGGCCTTTCATCATTTTCATCATATTGTGCGCCCTAATCATTCAGGAATGTTATCTTGTGAAGGCACTATAGTAGCATCACTTACCATGCACCACTAATTGCTGATCATTTGTTTTTGTGTTATTCTGACTGTGATTTTCTACATAAGAAACTTCACATCTAGCTGTCTATTGTCTTTGGTTTCCAGCCGCTGATACCCTATGTCGTATATATCTAAGCATTCTTCTGTTTTAGTTTCAATGTTATGAGAAGTTCATTAATGTCTGCTTAGTGGCAACGTTTGTTAATTAGTCTGTTTTATTTTCTTTCTTCTATTTTTTAATCTGTTTTCCTATGTATAGGATATGCCTTTTCCCTGTTTTTCTTACCTGTATATGTTTCCTGTTTAGGTCAGCTTGAGAGATCCTCTTCGATGTGGTGCTGATGATCAGAAACTTAGAGAGATTATTGGGGCCGCAGTATGTATTTTATTGCTTATAATATTTAGTTACCCCCTCTTTTAAACTCCATCTTCATGTTTAGAGCCTCTAAAATCATATCTGCTATGTAGAGAAAGAAGGTGAATGGCTAAATGTCATTGATCTCAACACGATAGACGGACCAGTGAATTGTGTCACTCCTTATTGAGCATTTTATGTTGGATTTAGTTCTGGGGTTTCTGAGTTTCTTTCACTAATTGTTATTGGCATATATCTATTATTTTTCATACAGATAAAGAGGAAGAAAGCTTCGCATGCAGGGATGTTTGACATTGCAAAGACGGCCAATAGACCTATGATACATATTGGTGGCTGAAGTATGTTCCTTTCAAGAGTATAATTTGACTTCACAGTTTAACATTTAATTCAGTTTATTGTACGCCATGAGCTACATATATTGAGTTAGAAATCTCACGCTTTTATCAAGTATGAAAACAAACTTCTTGTGTTTCATTTTTATCCAAATCTTAGTATTGGCTAATTTTGTGCTTATGCTTTCATGCTTTCATTGACCATAAAAATCCTCTTATTCTGAGAACAGCAAGGGAGTTTCCTGTTTTGATCCCCAAGTTACTTTGACCTCTTCAGATCATCTGGTTTGTGCTTCATGTTGAGATGGGATGTCATTCCGTGTGATAGGAGGGATGCGTGATTGTACAGATGAACGCGAGACATAACTTTCTTGTCCAAAGTCAAGGTTAAGGTAAAGCTTCGACCAGCTCTTTCTGCATCAGGTTTTCAAATCGAGAACTTGATTACATGTTTTATACTTCCACATTTGCAGAGTTTAGGCGTTTGTTTCTTGTAAACAAAGGCTGTGAAATGGGAAAGCAGTTAAGATAAACCTCTGATCTTAGTTGTTCCTTTCGCTTCAACAATGGCAGCACAGACTACTGAGAGAAAGGCATACTATGACACTGGGATGTAGATATAACCGGTGACCAGAGGAATGTGTATACCGTCAGTTATGTTATCTGCTAAATGTTGTAGAACACTTTTTGTGCAATGTAAGAGACTAGCGCCGTAAACAAACAAAACGTTCTGTGAATTGTTCAACAATGTGGGTGGAGTTCGTTTTTTTAATTAAACAAGCAAAACTGAATAAAATTTTATATTCATTTTATTTAAACAAACAAACATGAATAAGAGTGGCGTTCATTCACTTATATTTATGAACGCGTTCCGGTAGTGTTTGTTTATATTTATTTGTATATTTGTTCCTTCCTTTGTTAGTTTATGTATAATTTATTATTTTTATACATCTTATTTACTGGTATTCAAGATGTTCATTTGTCAATTTTGATATATATTTTTGTTTGTCAATACTTACCAGTTGTTTTTCCCCTTTTTTTTTTTATAACATGTTGGTTTTATAACAACATGTTGTAGATGTTTATGTATTTACTTATTTGTTCTTTCATTCTTTTCTTAGTTTATGTTTGATTATTTCAAAGTTTATGTTATTAATTTATTCATTATTCATGAGCACGTTTATTTAGGTTGCTTGCGAACACTAATGAGCACGAACATTGCTTAAACGAATGGATACAAACACAAAATGATATTTTTTTAGTATTTTTGTTCATGTGGTTTGTGTTCGGTAATACGTAAACAAATGAAAACGAACATAATTCCTTCGTGCTTGTCCAATTTGTTTACACTACAACCCTCTAGATTTTGAGCGTTCTAGTCGATCATATGCTCCGGTGATGTATACCTAAATTTGGATCCGAAAACACATTTTGGCCCTCAGGTCTATTAGCCCAACAAGGCCACTGGCCACACATGCCTATTTACCTCTCATCTCTAAGCAAGTCCAATAATTAAACATTGGCTGCTAAGTTGTGAAGAGCAATAACCGAATCTGACAACTCGGGTAAATTGCACCCGCTAACCTTAACCTTTAATTATTATGTGGTGGCCTCACCACTGCTTCTTCGTCTTCTTCTTCTTCTTTCCCTCTCTTTCTTGCTATATTCTGATTTCCTCCCCTATTTTCTCACAATTTTCATGCACATTTGCTTAAGAAAAATGATTTTTTTTTTGGGAATTTTTATTTATGGTTGACCATTAGAAATTTTAATTGACAGTAATTATTGGAACCATCTTCTAGGGGTGGCTATTGAAGGGCCCCCTTTCTGACAATTGGCCATCATAAATTTTGACAGAAGCTGTCACTTTTATTTTTTTCTCAATGTGGCTAAACCCAATAGATGTTTTTGAGTGGACTTTCATGAAAAATAGTCGTCGAAAGCAGTTGGGGATAACATTTTTTCTAGTAGTGTCGTAAAAGGAAATTGTGGTTCGTGTACTCATTGTAATATATATGGACGTTTGGCAGGTTGTCCCTCTCTTTGTTCACCGGGTCCTCGGGGAAATTCTTCAGTTCCCTACAATCCTCTGTATTACGGTAGTTGTCCCTATAACACCTGCAACATTTATTCTTATCCTTAGGATGCTTGTGATTGAGAGGTGTAGGCCACCAGGTGACCATATTTTAGCCATCGGGGAAATTCTTAAGTTCCCTACAATCCTCTGTACAAAATGTTTGCACGTGTATCCTTGAGGAGTGTATATATAGACCGGGCTCGGTCTCATCTCTCGCTACCTTCTCTGCATGTTGTCCATACGACGCACCGAGTCGGCGAGGCCTCTTTTTCTAACCCATTCTTAGCATTCGAGCAACTCAAGTCCTCTGTCTGCATATGGCAACAGACACGCTTGTAAAATTCTTCCACACTTTGGAATAGGTCCTCTTAGAAATCCTATGCGAACCTAGATTCTAGTAATACCCCCCTTGTTATTACTAAGAAGCATATTGAGGTCAGGTACAGGACTTTTTCCGTATTAAATTTGCAAAAGTAAAACTAAGGGGCTCATTTTGCCCCTGTTGTATCTCCATTCTATTCTTGGGAGGTTGATTAAATGATCAGCTGGATACAGCAAAATACACATCTTTTGTTTCACAGTAATTAAATCATTAGCTAATTCTGCAACAAACAATCTTGAAGACAAAAAAATTAATTTCCAACATCCTAACTGGTGACAATTTCACTGCTAATCAGTGGCGGACCATCACCCCTGCCCCAAAAATTTTGGAAAGCTTTAGATAATTAGTACTTAATTGGTTAATTCAAGAGAATTTAAGGGTTGAATATGCATTCTTACCCTAAAAATGATGGAAGATATAAAGATGGAGGGCAATGAAGTAGGCTCTAAAGAAAGTAGGGACCAAATGAGTAATTATTCCCTCTAGCTTAATATGCTAACATGCCCTAAATTGACCATTAGTCATCTAACGTTTTTAAATCGTACAAGTTGCTCTCTTACATTTGAATTAGTACGAATTAGTCTCAATCTCCAGCTTTGCCTCGTCGCAACGCTATCCCTCTTCTCTGGGCTCGCCCGAACCAAAAATCCTTGTTCCGCCATTGCTACTAATGTTTGTCGTTGCTACTAATGTTTGTCATTTTGTCTTGTCCCTCTGAGGTAGGGGCGGACCTACGTAGGGGCAGGGGGTGCCGCTGCCCCCCCCAAATTTTGAAAAAATTTAAATATAGGTACTTAATTGGTTAATTCAAGAGAAATTAGGGACTAGAAATGTATTTTTGCCCCCAGAAATATTGAAAGAATATGAAGATGGGGGGCCAGTAAGGTAGGCGCTAAATAAAACAGTGACCAAATGAGTAATTATTCCCTCTAGTCTTAAACAGATATTCTAACATGGCCCAAATGCACTATTAGTCCTTCAAATTTTTCAACCTGTACGAGTTGCACATTAATCTTTGAATTAGTACGAATTACTCCAAATCTCCAGCTTTACCTCGCCACGATGCCGTCCCTCTTCTCCGGGTTTAGTCGACTCTCCTCCGGGCTCGCCCCCCCGAACCGAAAATCCTAGTTCCGCCACTGCTCTGAGGTGCTGTGTCTGCAAACCCAATTCCCCTACGCTTAGTAGGGAAGAGGAAAAAGAAACCGCTGGCTATAACCCCTGCGGCAATTGGCAGATTTTTTATCAACTGGCTGACATTTTGTCCGGGATTCTTGAAATAGCAATCTTGCACTTCCCTGGTACCTATAGCAATGACCCAGAACACCATTAGCGACGAAAAGGCGTGCACGAAATCTACGCAAGTCCATCGGTACTTCTTCAGCCCCTTCCTTTGTTCTTCATTTTTCTCCAGATCAAGGGTGTCGTCGATTTCATCGTTGAACACGTAAAGCCCATTAGGTGTCGCGATTCCATAGTAGAGTTTGTTGTCATGGACAAAACTGTCGGTGAAAGAGGAGAGGAAGCAGGCGCTGGAACATAACAGCAGCAGGGCACCGGTTAGGTACTTATTAGAAGCATAACATGATCCGCTGTTGGAAAAGGTAGGAGCAAGTGCTTGAAATATGAGGACGGTGCCCGTCGGTAAAAGGTTAGCCAAGTTTGCAACACTTGCAAGCGTTTTGTGGCTACCTGTTGCTACCACCGCCAATTGGGGTTGCTGCGACGGTAGCAGAGATGAGGGAACGGTTCCGTTTTCAGCCATAGGGGAAGGCTAATTGCTTTAACAGGTTTCTAAATAATGAAGTCGCGTTGTTGTAATTACATGTGGTATGGATATATTTATAGGCATCAGAAGTGAAGTCGATTCCTCTGTCCCCCTCCTCGCATGTCCCCTTTAATCTCCAGCTGACACTGTCTCACAATTAACCAAAATTTGAAAGTTAGTTTTAAAGCGATCAGCAGACGGAGTGTTAAACGCAAACGGAAGAGACAGAGTTAAACGCTACAAAAATCAAAAGAATTCCGGAAAAGAAATTAAAAGTTAATATGTATGAGGTCTAAACGATTATAGTCTGTAGAGTAGTGGAAGTCGAATTCAAAGGAACATATGACTACTTTGCTACGGTTCAAATTAACTGAACGATAGGCCTTCTTCAGAACTTTTTACAATATCCACCCTCTAAAAGGGGGTATTCCTACCCCCCCAATCTTAACCGTTTATCACACTTTTTGAAAGCATGAAGAAACCGGCTAACTGGCGTAACAGGTGAAGAGAGGAAAGAAATAACAAATAGAGAGGAGGTAGGAGAGAGAAATAAATAGAGAGGAAAAAAATAAAAAATTCGTAGAAAGGTAACCGGAGAAAAGGGAAAAAGTATGGGAAAAAGAAAATACGGGGAGGGGAGAAAGTAAGAGAAAAAAAATATGAAAGAAAGTATTTTATTGAATAAAAATTTTTAAAAAGAAGGAAATTAATTTTTAATAAATTAGAGGTGTAAAAAAAATTAATTATGAAATAATAAACTTAATAAAAAATTATTTTATATGGCAATGGAACTCATATATTGATCAACTTAGTAAAGCAAATGAAAAAAATTTTACAAAGTAATTGCAGCATAGCAAGGATAATAAAAAATTTTATTGATGACCAATTTTTCAATTTTTGCAATGTTAAAAAATTAATAATTTAAAATGAGATATCTAAAAATGAGAGAGGTCATAAATTCAATTATCTAATCAGGCAGGCCACATGTAAATTTTAATCTCAGTTAGTTTTGGACATAGATTTAGATTGATAGCCGGTTTTACTTGGGCTACTAGCTTGAATGATTAATAGATAACCTTTTTGTATGATATTTCAAAACATTTAAATTACATAATTCAATTTTTATGTGATTTATTTTTTGTTAACTTTCCATCTTGTAGGATGTTTAACTAAAAATATTCATAAAAAATTATTAAACTTACTTTTTAGACTTCTTGGCATGTGAATTATCAATAAAAGTATAATTTAGGTGAATAATCACTTCATGTAAGAATAATATGCAATAATATACTAAAACCCTCAACCTTTAACCTTCACCCTTAATCACTTCATATAAGAATAATATACAATTTTTTCATCATCTCAAGACTTCATTTTTTGTAAAAAAGTTATTTTTTAAATAAAATGGATCACTGTTTTATGTCCAATATTTGTTTACATGTACGTTTTTTTTTGTAAATTTTTCAAATTCTATCCCAAAAGGAAAAAAATTCATAAAAATATATTTTATTGTCATAACACAAATTTTTTTTTACTTTCCCCCTTTTAAGGTTAGAGTTGGGTTTAGGGATAAAGTTAAGTTTTGGGTTTATGGGTTATTTTCATATTTAGTAAATTTAATTATATTAGCAGGTAAATGTTAAAATTACAACATTGATACCTAAACTTTTAAGTGAAGTACAATAAATTAAGTTAAAATAAATTAATTTAGGAAAATGAATTTGGATTTTATTAAAATAAATAAGTATAACTTAGATGTAATCATTTTTTTTTATAAATTTATTCACTTTTTGAAAAAAAAATTTGGATTTTTTTAGTTTTAATCATTTTTTTGAAAAAATTTCCACTTTTTTTAGTTTTTTATCACTTTTTTTTAATCATTTGTTTAAATTATTTATTGCATTTTAGAAGTATTTATCACTTTTTTGGTTTTTAATAGCTTTTTAAAAATATTTACCAATTTTTTAACATTTATCACTTATATATATATATTTTATCACTTTTCTCTAGTTTTAAAGGCTTTTTTAATTTATTTAATCAATTTTTTGAAAAAAATTTCACTTGTTTTAAGTTTTTTATCGCTTTTTTTTAAATTTAATCAATTTTTAAAATTATTTATTCCATTGTAGAATTATTTATCACTTTTTTCGGTTTTAATAGCTTTTTAAAAATATTTACTAATTTTTTTTACGTTTATCACTTTTTTTTAATATTTTATCGATTTTTTGAAAAAAATTTCACTTTTTTTTTTTTTTGCTTTAATCGCTATTTTGAAAAAAATTTCACTTTTTTTTAATCGCTTTTTTTTACTCAATCACTTTTCTTAAAAGATTTCACTTTTTTTTTTTAGTGTTTTATCACCTTTTTACATTTATCACTTTTTTTTATATATTTTATCGCTTCTTTATATATTTAATCGCTTTTTTGAAAAAAATTCACTTTTTTTTTTTATTTTTATCACTTTTTTGAAAAAAATTTCACTTTTTTTTATTCAATCACCTTTTTAAAAAAAGTGACCGGGTCACGTGGAATGTACCTTCATTCTGACCAGGTCACTTTAAAGGTAACCTAACAAAGTGACTGGGTCACCTCGAAGGTACCCTCGTTGTGACCGGGTCACTTTGAAGGTAACCTAAAAAAGTGACCGGGTCACCTCGAAGGTACATTCGTTGTGACCGGGTCACGTTTAAGATAACCTAAAAGTGTGACTGGGTCACGTGGAAGGTACCTTCGTTGTGACCGGGTCACTTTGAAGGTAACCTAACAAAGTGACCGGGTCACCTCGAAGAGTGACATAAAAAAGTGACCGAGTCACCTCGAAGATACCTTCGTTGTGACCGGGTCATATTTAAGGTAACCTAAAAATGTGATGGGGTCATATCGAAGGTAACCTAAAATGTGACCAGGTCACGTCGAAGGTACCTTCGTTGTGACCAGGTCACTTTGAAGGTAACCTAAAAATGTGACCGGGTCACCTCGAAGGTACCTTCGTTGTGACCGGGTCACGTTGAAGGTAACCTAAAAATGTGACCGGGTCACGTGGAAGGTACCTTAGTTGTGACCTGGTGACATTGAAGGTAACCTAAAAAAGTGACCGGGTCACCCGAGGTGACACCTTCGTTGTGACCTGGTGGTCACATTGAAGGTAACCTAAAAAAGTGACCGGGTCACAACGAAGGTACCTTCGAGGTGACCCGGTCACATTTTTAGGTACCTTCAAAAAGTGACCTGGTCACAACGAAGGTACCTTCGACGTGACCCGGTCACATTTTTAGGTTACCTTCAAAGTGACCCAGTCACAACAGAAGGTACCTTCGACGTGACCCGGTCACATTTTTAGGTTACCTTCAAAGTGACCCGGTCACAACGAAGGTACCTTCGATGTGACCCGGTCACATATTTAGGTTACCTTCAAAGTGACCCGGTCACAACGAAGGTACCTTCGATGTGACCCGGTCACTTTTTTAGGTTACCTTCAAAGTGACCCAGTCACAATGAAGGTACCTTCCACGTGACCCGGTCACATTTTTAGGTTACCTTCAACGTGACCCGGTCACAACGAAGGTACCTTCAAGGTGACCCGGTCACATTTTTAGGTTACCTTCAAAGTGACCCGGTCACAACGAAGGTACCTTCGAGGTGACCCGGTCACATTTTTAGGTTACCTTAAACGTGACCCGGTCACAACGAAGGTACCTTCGAGGTGACCCGGTCACTTTTTTAGGTTACCTTCAAAGTGATCCGGTCACAACGAAGGTACCTTCGAGGTGACCCGGTCACTTTTTTAGGTTACCTTCAAAGTGATCCGGTCACAATGAAGGTATCTTCGAGGTGACCCGGTCACTTTTTTATGTTACCTTCAAAGTGACCCGGTTACAACGAAGGTACCTTTCACGTGACCCGGTCACATTTTAAAAAAAATGATTGAATAAAAAAAAGCGATTAAAAGAAAGTGAATTTTTTTTTTTAAAAAAAAAAGCAATTAAAACAAAAAAAAAAAAATTAAAAAATGATTAAATACATAAAAAAGCGATAAAATATATAAAAAAGTGATAAATGTAAAAAGGTGATAAAACACTAAAAAAAAGTGAAATATTTTAAAAAAAGTGATTGAATAACAAATAGTGATTAAAAAAAAAAGCAATTTTTTTTAAAAAAGTGATTAAAACAAAAAGAAAATTGAATTTTTTCTCAGAAAAGCGATTAAATATATAAAAAAGTGATAAAATATTAGAAAAAAATGATAAATGTAAAAAAAAATTGGTAAATATTTTTAAAAAGCTATTAAAAACCGAAAAAGTGATGAATAATTCTAAAATGGAATAAATAATTTTAAAAAATGATTAAATTAAAAAAAACTAAAAAAATTGAAATTTTTTTTAAAAAAGTGATTGAATAAAGAAAAAAGTGAAAATTTGATATTTCAAAAAAGTGATTAAATATAAAAAAAAGTGATAATATATATATATATATATATATATATATATATATATATATAAAAAGTGATAAATGTTAAAAAATTGGTAAATATTTTTAAAAAGCTATTAAAAACCAAAAAAGTGATAAATAATTCTAAAATGCAATAAATAATTTAAACAAATGATTAAAAAATGATAAAAAACTAAAAAAAGTGGAAATTTTTTCAAAAAAGTGATTAAATAAAAAAAACGTTTAAAACTAAAAGAATTCAATTTTTTTTTTTCAGAAAAGTGAGTAAATTTATAAGAAAATTGATTACATCTAAGTTATACTTATTTATTTTAATAAAATTGAAATTCATTTTCGTAAATTAATTTTTTTTAACTTAATTTATTGTACTTCACTTAAAAGTTTAGGTATCAGTGTTGTAATTTTAACATTTACCTACTAATATCATTAAATTTACTAAATATGAAAATAACCCATAAACTCAAAACTTAACTTTATCCGTAAACCCAACTTTAACCTTAAAATGGGGAAAGTAGAAAATGTGGCGGAACAGGGCCCCAGTGCCCTGAATTGCTAACACTGGTAGGCTCTAGGGAACTATGATCTCACTTAAGTTACAATTGGCTAGTTATTACTCGTAAAATACCTTAAATCATTACGTGCAACTAGTTACTTAGCCTACCCTGCATAAGAAATATGCATGCGTTGTCCTGGCTATGCAATAATAATTAAATTAAAACTTCATTGAAAATAGTGCCGCGGCAATTACTGAAAACATAAATCAAATAAGCCAAGACATAAATCTTTAGTTGCTTTAACTTCAAGTAACAACTTTGTGCATACATTTCCAACTTATATGCACCCAAATGTAACTCTAGTGTTATACACACCAATGGTCATTAGTATAGGCAATCTATGTATGAAATTACCATACATACTAAAAGAAGCATCTCCTAACTACTAAGATCCATCCTTAGCTCTTCACCCAAGCAAGCTAGCTTCAAGTGATGAGCCACACTTTCCTTGTACTCACTTAGCCTCAACTGTAAGGCAAACACTTTGGTCAGTACTTACTTATGCCATAAGTAACTTAGAAAACATGGAGTTTCCTACTTAGAGAATACCTTTGAACCAATAAAACTTAGCTTTAACAGCTGCCCCTTACCAACTGTTAAGCCCAAACAAAACTGCTTAAACCTGCACAACACTTAAGGGGTGAGTACTCCAAAGTACTCAGTAAGGGATTAGTACCTGCAGGGAAAAGCAATGCATGCATACAAAGCACAACAAGCATATAAATAGACAGCATACAAAACAAAACAAGCAATCAACAAGATAACCAGAAGCAAGAAAATAAACAACAAACAATGCAAGTGATGGATGGATGGATGGATGAATGAGTTATGCACATGCAAATGCACTTAGGACTTCCTTACACCCGTAGGTGCTGGACTTGTCGTGAGCTCTTACGACTGGGGTACTTGGATACTGGCCCTCGTATCCTATGCTAGCACTTAACTACTAACCCCTTGAAGTCCTCTTACGGGCACCTTAGAGTAAGACCTTGCTTACTCAACCTTACCCGCCTTGACGAGCTACTTAGAGTAAGTTTCCACTTACTCACTCCTTACCCGTCTCTTCCCTTAACTTATTGTGCAGAGTAGCTACCTTATGTGGTTCAACTTACCAAGCTTTTGAAGCTTAGCTTAGGGCCCCTTAGTGGCTTACTTACCAAACTATAAAGTTTGGTTGGGATTCTCTTAGGTTTCCTTTTCATTGACCATAGGTTTATGACATTCTACTCGGCCAACGAAGAGTCTGAAACCCGACTTAATCCCCTTAGTGCTCACTTGAGAATTGAAGCACTTTAACTTCCTTAGCCACCATTACTTACCCTTCCTTAACCACACCACTTAGCTACTACCTATATAATGCATAATTCCCGACTTAGGAACGAGTTCTAGACCCAACCGAGGCTACGGAACGTCTTAACTTAGCCTAGGGATGGAAACCGAGAGTTTGAGACACTCTTAGGATGCCCGGAGCTTGAGGGCAAAATGCCTTGGCGGCGCCGTTGGCGACGCGTTGCCAAAGGCATCAGCGTTCGGAAAACTTTTGCATTTCTCGGCGACGCGTCGTCAACTCGCGTCGCCGCTGGCGATGCGTCGCCAATATGGCGTCGAAACTGGCGACGCGTCGCCAATGCTTTCCAGCATTGCGCGACAGCGTGCGTTCTTGCACGAAAACTGCTCAAACTCCTTCATCCCATAACCAAATCACTTGGGTCTTGTTTCTAACTCATTCCCACACAAAAGACTACATTTCTATGCATTATTTGAGCTTAATTAACTTAAATCCCTTACCTCAAATCATCTTGAAAGCAAGAACAAGCTATGAGCACCTCCAAGCTCCAATGGGTTCCCTTGAGTTCCAAGCTTGAAATCAACCAAATTGGACACCAATAGCACGAAGTTAAGACCATTTCTAACCATTTAACAACCTTAAAACTAACCCATAAGGATCAAATACGTTTACCTTTGGGTTTGAACCAAAAACTTGCAAAAACAACTCCAAATGCACCAATTCCATCAAAAACGAGCTAAGGACACGTTGGGATAGCTTCGGGACCTTCGAATTGCATGAAAACTTGAGTGATTTGGGAGGTTTGGGAGAGGAAAGCAAGGGGAGAAGGTGAGCTGCGAAAATGGCTAATGGGGGAGATGATGAATAGTGTCATCTCATCCATTTATAACAACTTAGCCCAACTTCTTCCTCTTGTCACTTTGGCCCTCAAACTTTATTTTGATACACTTAGGCTACTTAAACACTGCCTGATTAGATAATTGAATTTATGACCTCTCTCATTTTTAGATATCTCATTTTAAATTATTAATTTTTTAACATTGCAGAAATTGAAAAATTGGTCATCAATAAAATTTTTTATTATCCTTGCTATGCTACAATTACTTTGTAAAATTTTTTTCATTTGCTTTACTAAGTTGATCAATATATGAGTTCCATTGCCATATAAAATAATTTTTTATGAAGTGTATTATTTCATAATTAATTTTTTTTACACCTCTAATTTATTAAAAATTAATTTCCTTCTTTTTAAAAATTTTTATTCAATAAAATACTTTCTTTCATATTTTTTTTCTCTTACTTTCTCCCCTCCCCGTATTTTCTTTTTCCCATACTTTTTCCCCTTTCTCCGGTTGCCTTTCTATGAATTTTTTTCTCTATTTATTTCTCTCTCCTCCCTCATCCCTAGTTTTTATTTTTTTCCTCTCCTCACCTGCCACCCCAGTTAGCCAGTTTCTTCATGCTTTCAAAAAGTGTGATAAACGGTTAAGATTGGGGAGGGAGGGGTACCCCTTTTGGAGGTGGGTATTGTAGAAAGTTCCGACCTTCTTCCCTGGCAATTTGGCTGGCACCAATTGACGTGATAAGTACTATTTTTTTTTTCAAAAAATTTAACAACTTTTTTTCTCCAGTAAATTAGCAGGCACTTAATAATTTGATTAACTATTGATTTATAAATAGAACTAAATAGTAATATGAAAGTGCAGATTAACTAATGATCAGAATTTGGTTAGAATTTGGTGGATGTGTAAAATTTCGAAAGAGCAAGCCGAGGAACAATTAATGTGGGAGAGATGACCTGGTCGGCGAAAGGGTTCATTTTTCTTAGATGACTGTGATTTTTTTAGATTCAACACTTTGTCTGCCGTTTACGTTAAAACAAAACTTTTAGATTCTGGTTAATTGAGAGATGTGGTAGCCGGAGATTAAAGGGGACAGGAGGGAAGGGAGAAGTAAAAAGTAAAAAAAACCATAAATGACCGAATCGCCTGCAAAAGGTGAGAAAGAAAACAATTGCCACAACTATATCTGTACCTATGTGTACCAGAGCGATACCTCTGCTGCTCTGCATCGCTTGGAACCACATAAATTGAAGGTGAAACTGCATTAAGTAAAAGTGCATTTACTCAAAGGACACATCGCCGTGTTTTACTCGCTTTAATTTTACCTGTTGCTGGACCTACTCTTTTCCCATTGGCCGCTTACAGGGGAGACAGAGAGGGAGGTCGGTGAGAAAAGATGTCTTGCACCTATCACTCACTCATGTGAAACCCCCAACTTTTTTTTTTCTTTTAACAAATTGTTGTAACTTCTTGTTCTACTAGCTTTTCTCAAGTATATATAAATTTAAGTTTATGCTTCAATTTCACAATTCCATTTTTATAATTATTTTTGTTGTATGCATGAGTATCTCATCTGGTAAGTGAAAAATAATAACCTCCTTCAGACATTATCAAATAATTAGTTTACATGCCCAGCATTACTACGGGAACTTAACTTGTATTGAATTTCAGAAATTTATATATATTTAAATTCTATAGAAATACTGTTATAAAAATATTAGAAAAAAGCAATAATTTAAAAAGTAACAAAATGTTATTCCAAACACCTTAGAATCTCAAACCAACAATTTAAAAAACAAACAATGTCATTCTCTGATCAGAAAACTTAGAATCTCAAACACCTTCCCAATCATTTCTTCATGTTATACCACTGTTTCATGTGTGCCTAATTTCTTGATTCCTCAATTGCCACTCCCCGCCCTTCTTTTTTTGTCTATGAATTCTCTTATATGGTGTTTACTTCTAGAAAGGTAAAGCTCCGCTGTTTGTTGCTCTCATATGATCTAAGCAATTTACTAATCTTTTAGCCCAAAAAGTAGTCAAAATTCTTAGAAGATTCTTGAGAAACAACATTTCTAAGTTGATGGAAGAGTTAGAATCAAACTTTTTATGAGTTTTGGGTGTGCGCTTAAAGAAAGCTGGCAACGAGATTTGGCACCAAAGAAAGAAAACTCAAAGTGAAACAAATATGGGGGTTTGTTGTGTGTGTGTGTGTGTGTTTGTTTTTTTTTTTTTTTAACAGAAGGCAATGGTGATTAGGCATAGAGTATGAGATAGTTGCCTACCCTTGGCTGCCAGGCTTTTGGCTACCATTTTGTCACCATATTTTCTAGTTACTAGAAAATAAATTAGCCACCAAATAACTGGTCCATAAAACCTATTTCTTTTATTGTGATAGTACAAGGATGGAAATTCTCAAGTCAACATAATTTGACAGACCAAAAATATATCGTAGTAGTATATTATAATATATTTGATGGATGAAAACTGTTTATTGAATTTCATATAGTATGTTATATTAGTTCTTAATATATAATATAAGTTTCTGTGGATTTTTTGTTATTAATTGTGCTAAGTTACATGAATGAAAGAAAAAATTAATTAGCAAAACTTCTTCAAACAATTTACTTCAATCTAATTAATATATTGTAGGTAGGTTAATAGGATAAATATCCTTCCCTACGTACTACTATGTAGAGATGTTGCTTAAAGAAATTACTAAATCTTGTACAGGTGATAGAGAATATTTGTGTGATAATAAGGGTTTTGTTGGCAAGCCAAGTTCAATTTATTTTAGTTTTTTTATAATTAAGTTGATGACTAATTTATTTTTTTTGAAGCTTTTAACCTGTTTACATAATTTTATTTCCAATTTTTGGTCATCGACAAAGTCATGTAGTGATAAGATAGGAAACACATACTCCTTTGGAAGATCGTAAATATTGGGAGGAATAAGGGTTATAAATAGGGCATGTAACTAGTTTTTTAATCAAGTTGAATCCTTTTTCTCCTAATCTTTAAACATGGATAATTACACTTTCCCCTCAAGTTTTAATTGGTCAACAGCATATTTTTACTATATTTAGTCTATTTCTACCACCACATTTTAGAAATCATGTTTTGTCACTACTAATGACTTTATTTTCTAAACATCAATTCTAATAAATTGATCTGGAATAATTTTAAATTTTTTAAAGATGGTAGTTAGTATTCTATTGAATTTCAATTGAGACAATTAAATAGGAGATATGTTAGTGAGCCACATATGAAAATTGTTTCTATTAAAGTATTTCCACCAATTTCAATGGAGAAATTAAACACATGCAAGTGTGCAATTTAGCCACAAAAGTGAGTTGGCATAAAATCTTATTCGCCATCGCCACACATCAGAAAGTTTTTTAAAAGGAAAAAAAATTAAAAATTAAGGAACAATGCACTTTTTGAGGAAAAGGATATTAAAAAAAAAATGAAATCAAATTGATATCAACAAGAAGTTAAGTCCGTAATAGATGGAATCAATTCATCCTTCAAAAAATTAACATTAATTTAATACTTATCAAATTAATTTAACTTGCATTTGGGCATGAATCCAAAATATTAATCTTTAACATAATAATGATATTTTTAAAATTTTTGAAGGAACACATTCTAACCACATTATTACAACCATCTTTATCAACACATTATGTTGTTTATGTTAGTGGCAGGATTGTCGGAAGCACTCAGGAAGTAGGATGATGATAGATCAGTGAGGCTGATTGATGATGAACCGAAGGCACCATCAATCTTTGTTGAATCGTTGGACATTGGGTTTCTCAGGGTTTGAAACCTGCTCTAATACCATGCAAATTGATGGTCTCAACCAACATGATTTCATTAAACAAGCTCGCATACTTATACAGCAAGAAGAAGTGTTCAAGGCTATCTCAACTACTTATCAGCAAGGAAGAAACCAATCCTAGAGAAATCTACCTATTCATGATGAGATCAAGAGTCCTAAACTGAGAACAAGGAAAATATACGTATGTTATGCTAACAATATCCCCCTTGTTATTACTAAGAAGCATATTGAGGCCAGGTATGGACTGTTTTCGCATTAAATTTGCACAAGTAAAATGACAGGCCGGATACATGGTTTCTATTTTCTGGAGGTTGATTAAATGGCCGGCCGGATAACAGTAATTAAATCATTAGCTAATTCTGCAACAAACAATCTTGGAGACAAATAAATTAATTTCCAACATGCTAATTGGCTAAAATTTCACTACTAATGTTTGTCATTTTGTCTTGTCCCTGTGCTTAAGTTGAGGTGCTGTGTCTGCAAACCCAATTCCCCTACGCTTAGTAGGGAAGAGGAAAAAGAAACCGCTGGCTATAACCCCTGCTCCAATTGGCAGATTTTTTATCAACTGGCTAACGTTTTGTCCTGGATTCTTGCAATAGCAATCCTGCACTTCGTTGGTGCTTATAGCGATGACCCAGAACACCATTAGCGACGAAAAGGCGTGCACGAAATCAACCCAAGTCCATCCGTACTTCTTCAGCTGCTTCCTTTGCTCTTCATTTTTCTCCAGATCAAGGGTGTCATCGATTTCATCGTTGAACACGTAAAGCCCATTACGAGTGGCGATTCCATAGTAGAGTTTGTTGTCATGGACAAAACTGTCGGTGAAAGAGGAGAGGAAGCAGGCGCTGGAACATAACAGCAGCAGGGCACCGGTTAAGTACTTATTAGAAGCATAACATGATCCGCTATTGGAAAAGGTAGGAGCAAGTGCTTGAAATATGAGGACGGTGCCCGTCGGTAAAAGGTTAGCCAAGTTTGCAACACTTGCAAGCGTTTTGTGGCTACCTGTTGCTACCGTCGCTAATTGAGGTTGCTGCGACGGTAGCTGCGATGGGGGAACGATTCCGTTTTCAGGCATAGGGGAAGGTTAATTGCTTTAACAGGTTGCTAATTAATGAAGTCGCGTTGTTGTAAGTAATTACATGTGGTATGGATATATTTATAACAAGTGATGGCATTTGTGTGGCTCTATATAACTTCAATTTGAAAAATCTAACCTAGGAATTTGTCCATGTTACCAATTGTAGCCAGGATTTACTTCGTTCTTGTCAGTTAGATCATTAATAATCTCGTTTCTATTCAAGTCAATTACTCTTGTCTTTTTTGAGGCTGAAAATAATTCGAAAGACTCGGCCACTATACACCAAAACACAAGTCCATCCCGGCTGCAAGGAAAAGTTCGGCACACAGGAAGAGAGAGAGAGAGAGAGAGAGAGAGCAATTGATTTTTCAATGTTACAATAAATGTTCATGTATGTTCAATACTATATATGGCTCATGTTTTCGAGCTTGAATTTGCTGTTCTATACTTGTGTTCACCTGTTACAACAGGAAAATAAATAGATATAAAAGCTCTTATAAGTTGAGGTTAAATTCGACGATGATGTAAAATTTGTGTTCCTGAAAGAACTTTTATTAAATGAAAAAAAAAAACATTCTATGTCAGGTAAGGTTATCAACACCCCATGATCACTATCCTATTATTTTTAATTAGAGAGAGATAGGGACTAATAATTAAACATTTTGATTAGTGAAAACAGCTACTTTGCCTAACAAAATTAGCTAAAATGTGAGGTAGGTGGGATGATAGGCACTTTGCTGATGAATATCCATCAATGGCAGCTTTATTATATTGGCAGGTACAGTTCATATATAATGACAAGTGGGGAGGCTAGTCACTAGTGGTCCTTCGTAACTTCGTAAGTTCGTAGGATTGTTTGCAGGCGGGTGGAATTTGGATAAAAAGATAATAAGAGCAAATCTAAAAAATGATGCTAGTGTGGTTAATGTATTAGCTGGTCTGCCACTTAAAAAAAATGAACCAATAGTAATAAAACAAGTATTGTTTGGTCAAAAGGCATGATAAAAACGTTTCTGTTAATTTTAATTTCTTAACTTTTTTTTGTGGGCATGCTTTACCGATCGGATTCTAATTAGACCTCGTGGTCGTGGAAATTGGAATTATTAAAGTTTGAGACGGCCATATACCATCGGGTAGAAATTTCATGGGAAGAAGACCGGAAGAGTACGCTTTAACTCATAATGGGGTACTTATATTTATGTCTTGCCATACGACGGAAGGCTCATTGAGCATCGTTGGTTATTTATGTTTCATAACTTATTTTTTAATTTTTTGTAGTATCTTTAATTTATATTCCATTAGTCCTAAACTATTGAAACATATTCTATTTTACACAATTTTAAGCAATATTTTTTATATTTAGTAAATTAATTTACTGCAATATCATTTAAATTATTATTTCAAGATTCACTTTTTCAAAATTTTTCAATTTCCATATAAAAAGTTAAGGAGGAAAGTGAAAACAACACATAAAATTTCATTACTTTCTTAATCTCCATGATAAATTAAATAGTTCATTAGATATGAAAGGAATAAAGTAATGTAGATTTTCTTAGTCACATCTTTTTCGAGTTAATTAACCAGCTACATAGATCATCTGCGGATCTCGATTTCTTGGTCATCCAATTGCATTTTTGTGTGTTTATTAGTAGCCTTATGAAAACATCTTTATATGCATATACATACAGAAAGAAGGTTACGAGTTTGAGATGAAAGAAGGTTGTTTTACTTTTCACTGGAGTAAATTGCATAAATGGTTCATAATCTTTAGTCATTATTTTTTTTTAGTTTCTAACTTATTGAATGTTCTGTTTTGGTCTAAAACCTATTAAAATTTTTTATTTTGGTCTTCCACTAAATGAAATTCATTAACTTAGAATAATTATCTGATTGAAACTTTTGAAATTTTAATTTAAATATTCGGTAACTATCTTTCAGTAAATTTAAATAATTTAGTATTTTTTTATAGTAAATAGACAATTTAAGTTAATAGTTTTTTATTTCTAAATGAAAAAAGTTCAATTTACAAAAGGAGAAAAAAAAAGTGATTTGAAATTTTCATTAACTGTAAAAAATTATTATACAAATTAAATTTATTGTAAGATAATAGTTATCAAAAAGTTTAAATTATAGTCTAAAAAATTGTTATCAGACAATATTTTGAGTTAATAAATTTTATTAAATTGAGACTAAAATGAAACATTTCAAATATATTTAGAACTAAAATGAAATATTTTTAATAAATTTAGAATTAAAATAGAATAATTAATAGATTAAAGACTAAAAGAAAACAATGACTAATAGTTAGAGACCATTCATGAAATTTACTTCTTTTCACTGCAAAAGAAAACAAGGCAAATGCAGTAGCCAAAAGTGCACAGAATCGCAGGAAAAGCTTTAATTGCGACATTAAATATCATCACACAAAAACATAGGATAAAGATATCTGACATTATCTTTAGATGCAGAGAATAAAAGCTATGACCTCGGACCAACAGCCATCTAATTGGTATCTCTAATAATTGGTAATTTTTTATATTTATTTTATATTCAGAAGCATGATAATCCTAATGATATTATTCTCCACATATTTCACATCCACGGTTCATCTCACTGGTGGTTTTAAGTTTTAACATTTTTTTAAAACCTTTCATGCACATCTTCTCTCCCGAACCTATTCGGATGAAAATGACTCATTTGAAGGCGGCTATAACTATCGCAGCTTTTCTTATATACTGCCGAGTTTCAGTTTCTCTATTAATAATATGCATATACACCCCGCTGACCGTCTCTTGTTTTCTACGCTATACAGAAGCATTTTTGCCGTTCGGGGAAAAAATTATTTTCATACAATAGCAACTCATTTTACTACTTCAAATTTCACACTTTTAAAGCATACATCATCATCCCAATTTTATACAATTCATTTATAATTTTATATACTATCAAAATTTAAAATTTATAAAATAGAAAAACAGTTTTATACATATATGAACCAATTTAATAGAGTAGTAACCCAAATTCATGCAATAGCATCCTAGTTTCTGCCCCCATATTGTGCAATTGTGTATTTGCATTCTTTAAAAAAAAAAAAAATCATAAATATACATATGAAACCCATAAGCATATATATCTATGATTTTTACAAAAATCCAGACACACACACACACACACACACACACACATCATGTTAGATGCATATATATATATTTGGGGTAAAATCCACAGAGGGTCCTTTACCTTATTTCTTTGTCCCAAATGAGTACTATACCTTAAGGTTATTTTATCGAAGTCCCTCATCTCATATTGCGTGTCCTAATTAGGTGCTTTCTGTCAATTTTACCATTAAGTTGGATGAAAATTGCTGACGAAGCATTGTTTAATACTAAAAAAATGTAAAATAACAAGTTTAGTCAATCAAACTTTTCAATTAATAGTTTTTAACCCTAAAAAATCTAAATCAACTATTTACCTACAATATCCCCAATTCCTCTAGGCCATTCTAAACCACCACCTTGTTTGATCATCTTCGGCCCAAAGAGTTGTTCGACAAGGATCTGGACACCATCTTCCAGGAGAGGCAGGCGGCGAGCGGCGAGCGGCGGGGTTTGGGTTTTGAAGGCGGTGCCGTGGATGGCTTCTAGGGAAGGTAGCGAGGAGCGGCGGGTGAGGAATCGTCACGTGGGGATCTGACGAGCGATGACAATGGTGGCTCGAGTTTGCCGATTTGGCAATGGGAACGACAACTAGTGTGGATGGGGATGAGGACAAGGCGTCGGTTTCACTTTTCCCAACATCGAATTTGGCATCGACAACTCGGAACAGGCAAATTTGGGTTTTGCAAGTCGTAACCAGATCTGCATTTTGCCCTTCAACATTCTCCCGACACCTTCATGAAACAAAAGACAGAAACCTTAACTCAAATGGCCGATAAGTTAATCGAGGGTTTTGAGAAATCTTCATTCTTCCCGACTGCGAGTGGCAAGTCGATTGATTGTTTCTTCCTTCCATTGGCTACTTACGAATCTTTATAGTGAACCTTGCGGGGCGATTCTTCATCCTCAGATCCGAGAAATGGAATCTCAACCATGACCTTCCTAATCACAAAGAAAAAAAATGCTTGGAATCCCAATCAAAATCTGGTCGAAGTGGCTGGAATCGGCCTCGCCCTCGCCCTCTTTCTCACCGCCCTCACTAACGCTCACCTGAGAGATCGATTCATACTCGCCGTCACGCCATCACCGCCCGCGCCATCTCTCCGTCACTCCTCTCGCCATCAAATTTCATAGCAAAACTTTCAGATTTGAATCACGATTACCTTGAGAAACAGCAGAAAAAAAAGTACGTAGATAGGTTGGGTTGAATTTGAGGTTTAAAAATTTTGAGGGTTAAAATGATTGATTGGAAAAATCTAAAGACTAAATTTGTTATTTTACATTTTTTTTAGTATTAAACAATGCCACATCATCATTTTTCAGCCAACTTAATGATGAAATTAACATAAAGTACCCCATTAGGACACGTAATATAAATAAGGGACTTTGATAGGACAACCTTAAGGTGGGGTACTCATTTGGAACAAAAAAAACTAAGTTAAGGGACTCCTGGTGGATTTTCAAATTCATATGAAACTTAGTTCTTAACAAATTCATGTTATTTCAAAAATGATCTCAATCAAACATATGAAACTTCGGAACATAAATTTCAAATTAGTTCTTAACAAATTCATGTTATTTCAAAATAAAAGAAAGCCCATATGTTTTTTTTTTCCTGAATCTCAGCTTCAAATCGTTTTCTTCTTCCTCTAAAT
Organism: Aquilaria sinensis; assembly: GCA_005392925.1. Lineage (NCBI taxonomy): Eukaryota > Viridiplantae > Streptophyta > Magnoliopsida > Malvales > Thymelaeaceae > Aquilaria > Aquilaria sinensis. The sequence continues at coordinate 39,152 of SMDT01003106.1, read as the reverse complement.
CATCTTCTCCATGTTTCAATGTTCTACAACGTGAGGGTTGAATTACAATGGCATATGACGATGGTGATGGTGGAATAGGATAATGATGGTGCACGGAATGACAACGATGATGATGGAGAGCAGGAAACAATGTATTGAGAGCTACCTCACAAAGTTGCCCTTATCCATGTTTCTTCATAGATTCTAAATGAATCTCTGGGTTTGATGGAAGCTGTAGTGAGGTTTGGTATGAACGACACAAATTTTTAGGGAAAAGTGGCTGATTTTGATGTGGAAGTGCTGTAGTTCATGAACATAGGTTTTTAGAAAGTGAGAGATTAGAGCTTACTATTAAAAAGAAGACATTTACCAACGGTTATTTCAAAATTATCAACGTAAGACCTTTGATAGCAATGCGTTGGAAAATATTTTACAAATGGTTTAATACAAAAGCCGTTAATAATTTTCAACGCATAACCATTGAAAAAATAGTTGATAGAAATTGCCAACGGTCTATAATTATAATCTTTTTACCAACGGTTTAAATTATTGGTAAATACCAACAGCTTAAGCCATTGGTAAAATTACCTATGATTTAAGCTGTTGCTAATTACGATGAAAGTTACCAACAGCTTAAGCCATTGGTAAAATTACCTATGATTTAAGCTGTTGCTAATTACGATGAAAGTTTTAAAAAATATTAAAGCATTTTCCAACAAGGGACCATTAGAAATTGTCATTTAAAAATAATAATTAATATTAAAATTACACATTATATTCACTAAAAATTACACTTAGTAAAATTATATAACTAAGATTTTTATAAGTACACAAAAATTTTAAAAATTTAGTTAAAATTAAAAAAATATATAATTTCACAAAAATTAACTAAAAATTCATAAACTTCAAAACATTTTACTGAAATTCACAAAAACTTACCGAAATTAATACTAAATTTTTAAATTAAAAAAATTCAAAAATTCAAAATAAATTTGAAACTTGAAAAATTTAAAATATCATAAAAATTAACTAAAAATTAAAAAAATTTAAGAAATTACTAAAATTTAGAAAAATTTGCCCAAAATTATATAATTAATTAAAATTTTAAAAAATTTCCAAAAGTTATAATAAGTTGAAAGATTAAACACAAAATTAACTAAAAATTCAAAAAATCAACCAACTTAATAATCAAACAATCAGATCTACAAAATTAAACAACTAGATCTACAAATTCTCAAAAACAATGAAATCAAGACAAAATCAAAACTGAAATAAGAGAGTTGGAGTGGCGAGGCGAGGTGAGGCGAAAAGGCAAGGAGATGGGGACTTAAGGAGATGGATAGGGAAGGCGAAGTGAGGAGGCAAGGTGGTGAGGCAAGGAGGTAAGACATCGGTGGTGTACCGAGGTCGATGCCTAGGGAAGAACGGAGGGAGATCAACGGTTAGGGATAGACAGAGGGTGATTGATGGCCAGGGAGAAGGTGAGAGGTGGCTGGAGAACGACAGAGAGGGAGGAGAGGGTGAGAGACAAGAGTAGAGAGGGGGTGAGAGACGAAAGCAAAAAGGGTTAAGAAGGTAAGAGGCGAGAGCAGAGAGGGGGTAAGAGGGGGCGAGGAAAGCAGTGAAAATTGGAGGTGAGGTAGGTTAGGCCTTTTATATGGGTTAGGTTAGGGTTATGGGCTAAGCTTGTTATATGGGCTAGGTTAGGCAGTTCATTTTTTTTTTTTGTTGTTTTAGTCCATGTCTAGGTTAAATTTATTTAGTTTAATGTATGTTTTTGTTTTTTGTAGAGTATTATATAATTGATAGTATTTTATAGAAATACGTTTTTGAGGAATTATAGAAACACTTAAAGACTTATTACAAATAAAGAGCTATAAACTACGAAAAATTATTATCACTAATTCTCCAATTAGAAAAAGTGAACCAATTGACTTCCAAATATAATAATTAGTTAGTTAATCAGTTTAATACTCATTATATTGCTATTATAATAGCTATTATTTAAATTTTTTGTTTGAGTAATTATTTTATTTTTTATAATATTTTACAAAATTTTAAAGGCTAATTGTATGGTGAAGAGTTATAAGTTTTAAAATAAATTATTATAAATTGAGGCAAAAAAAAAATGATTTCCCAACATAGTCACTTAGTTTGAGAGACATTTATTATTAAATGAGCTTTTATCATAACATGGACAATAAAACTATCATTTTCTTTTCAGAAAAGAAATTGAAATTTTTTTTTATGAATTGCATATGATAATGTAATGTGAAGCAAGGAAAATTGGTTTATTATATACATTAAAACCATAAATTTTAATTTCACTATAAAAATATGTTCATACACATCACAAATAGTGTGTGAGTGTGTATGTGTGTGTGTGTGTGTGTGTGTGTGTGTGTGTCTATATGTATATATGAATTTATTTAAATATAAATATTATATAAGTTTGATATAATTGACAATATCAATATGAATATATATAGAAATATAAATAAAAATACACATATTATTATTCTTATTATTTCTAATAAAAAAATATATAAATATGATACATCCGATACATTATTCAATGTATATATATGATATGTTTTAAGTATATATTCTTATATATGATACATTATATTATTATTATTATTATTATTATTATTATTATTATTATTATTATTATTATTATATATATATGTGTATTATAATATATATTTTCAATTAGAATTATTATTTGTAAAAAATGTTTTAAAAATATTACTTTACTTTCTAAAATACATATTTTTATATATGATTATTATCATTATACATTATAATATATATGATACATTTTAAATATATATTACTATATTTTTAATAATAATACTAATAAGTATTATATTTATAATAATAATAATAATAATAATAATAATAATAATAATAATAATATAATAATAATAATAATAATAATATACGAGAAATTCAATCTCACTATATATATTAAAATCATAACTTTTAATGTTTTAGGGATATATGAAAGCATTTATATAATGAGAATAATAATATAAATAATAATAATTAGTATGGGACGTTATATATGATACATATGATATATTTGATAAAAAAGTATTATGATATATAACTGTTATCAATTGTTTAATAAGTTGGTAATTACTAACGGTCTAATAAGTTGGTAATTACTAACGGTCTAACGTGTTGGTAATTTACCCGTTGGAAAATAGTTAATAATGTTGGTAAATTTTAATTTTTTTATGAACGGTCTAATGTGTTCGTAATTACCAACGGTCAGGCCGTTGGTAATTTGCCCGTTGGAAAACTTAATTTTTTTAGTAGTGGATTGGAGGAGATTTATATGGAGTAATCTTAATCCCTCAAAGTTTTCCCCAAAATCTCTTGTCCATATCTCTACTTTCCAATCTAGAGATGGAAGAGGAGAAAGAATAAGCTAATGCTTCCTAAAGTTAGTGAGGTAGGGGATGACCACCAGGCATATGGTGTCATTTCCCGCCAAAATTAATCTACCGTACCAATTAATGCATGTTGGATTAAGTGAAAGAGAATAAGAAACTTTAGACCGTAAATTTGATCCACGGTGAGACTCATAGGAGAGATTGCTAAATGTCAAATGATTGTTATTTGGGTATCCAAACAATATGGAAAATATTGTAGATGCACCCAAAAAAGAAAAAAACCCGGTTGCATTTTTTAGGCCCAGCCCAAGGGCCGAAAGGACAAAGATACTATCATGCAAACATTGACAAATAAACCTCATTGTTGATCCCTGAACTATATATGCTCTCGGTTGTAATGAACTACAAAACGTTGCATAATCACAATTAAACCAGAATAATTCAATCTAATTAGATCTTGAATTGTTGGTGTTATGGCTATCCAGGCCGAAGCATTATGCCTTCAGTGGCATGTCATGGACAATGGACAAGCTAGAAGGGCCTAGCCAACCAGAGGAGATTCCATAATTTGAAGAAATGGTTTAAGGACTAAAGTGTAACATTAATATTTTGAATTCACTTTGGTAGTTCAAGCAGGGGCGCAAGTTGTAAGCCATAGCCCGGATCTAATTCAGAAGGTCACTCAAAGTTATCAGTTTCTGGTTGGGTTATAAAAAGAATAAAACAGGATCCGGACTCGATTCATATTCAAGATCTCTAGAAATGAGTTGGGGTGGGTTAATCTAAAAATAACTAAATCAACTTTATTAGGCCATTGGTCCCTTGAACTATAGTGACTCAGGAAGAGGCGATCCTATAGTTTAGTGTGGTTCAACCTGGTCTCTCAACTATTATCTGCAACACACTTTACCCCTTTGACCAAAAGTTCGTAACTTAACTAACCTATAAAAAAAGAGATAATTACTTATCTAGTCAGCTATCTTCTTAATTTCTCTGTTTTATACCCTATATTTTAACATTTACAAATCTAAGGCCATAATGTAAAACATTTTACTTTTTATTTTTCCTAATGTTTGAATGAAAATCCATAAAAAATAAAATTAATTACAAAAATATAATTAACTAAAAAATCAATTTTTTTTTACAAAAATGAAAAAATAGTACAAATATAATTAATTAACAACAATATATTCAATTAAAAAATTTATTTTTTATTTTTCTTCAATTTCGAATGAGAACAAAAAAAATAATTTAACTAACAGAATATAATTAATTGAAAATAAATTTTAATTTTTTAGAAAAACTTTATTAAAAGGAAAATAATATTACAAATATAATTAATTAACAAAAATATATTTAATTACAAAATTCAAATTTTATTTTTCTTCCGATCAAATGAGTGCTCAGCCAAACTGTGGGGAAGGGGGGCCAATAGGAGACGATGGTGATCAAAGAGGAAAACGATGGTGCCTGGCATGAAATTCATCGCCATGTTTGACCTATCCACTGGAGGCTGTGGCGACGATGGTGACTCAGGCCTGCTTGTAGGCGGCGGTGGCGAAGAGATGGAGGATGAAGGATAGGACGGGACGGAGGATGAGGGATAGGTCGAAGGATGAAGGACTGCAATTGGGTGCAGTGGCGGAACCAGAATTTTTGGTTCTGGGGGCGAGCCCGAAGGAGAGTCGACTAAACCCGAAGGAGAGGGACGACATCGAGGCGGGGCAAAGCTGGAGATTGGTACTAATTCGTATTAATTCAAATAATAGGGTGCAACTCGACAAGATGAAAAATTTGGAGGACTAATAGTGCATTTAGGCCATGTTAGAATATCTGTTTAAGGCTAGAGGGAATAATTACTATTTGGTCCCTGTTTTCTTTAGTGCCTACCTCCCTGCCCCCCATATTCATATTCTTCCATTATTTCTGGGGGGGCAAAAATACATTTCAAGTCCTTAGTTTCTCTTGAATTAACCAATTAAGTACCTATATTTAAAATTTTTCAAAATTTTGGGGGGGGGGGGGGGGGGGGGTGGGGGGGGGGGGGTGTGGGTGGGGGGGGGGGGTAATGTGTTGTTTTTATTCTGGGGGCAGCGCCCCCTGCCCCTTAATAGGTCCACCCCTGATTGGGTGGAAGTGGGATTGGAAGACGACAGAGGTGGCGGGGAGGATGCCAAAGGGCGTAGGTGAGGATGAAGTAGGGGGAGATTTGGAGGGACGGAGATGGTGACAGAGTTGGGGATAGCAACTGGCAGGACACAGCGAGGTGGTGGTGAACAGATATGGTTTAGGTTTAGGTTTATTTATCATTAGGTGCTTCAAGCAACGTATTTTTGTGATTTAGTGACTAAGATTTTAAATGTTTATAATTAAGTCACTGAACTGTTAAAAATTTAATAGTCTTAATGTCAAGTTGACCTAGTTACTAAGTCAAAGGAGTAAAATGTTCTATATTTTATAGTTGAAGAGACCAAATTGACTGAGTCATGAGACAAGGACTAAAGTGACTAAGTCACTATAGTTCGAAGGACCAAAAGAGATTTTGGTTAATTTATTATATGTTTTAGGCCCATTCCCATATAGCCCACTATGCACTAATCCATCACCCAATTCTATTCTTAGATAAACCAACGAAACCCAACCCAACCCATCCAAGTCCTCTGAAGTCCTAGTTGTCATCTCTCAATTCCCAATTTCTCACAGTCCTAACCTTAACCTTCAGCCCTTCTTCCCTAAATGAACAGAGCAGACAAGCAATAACAAAGCATGAGAAGTAGCACCCTTATTGCTCACTTTCACTCATACCTCAATCTTGACCTTACCCCATCCCTTAATCAATGACGCATTGATAATGAGCATCGTCCCTCATGATGACCTATCCTTTCTCTCAGTCATGTTGACTAGCCTTCCTGCTAGCGGCCAAATTGGGCAATGCACCAAGCCAACAATCCTCTCACTGGATTGCCACTCTCTCACTCTTGGCCACCTTCTTCTTGCCTCTTCACCATCAAAGCCAACCATCACTTTGCAACTCATCTCACCCACCAAATTTGACTAACTCAAATTTTTTTGGGTTAGTGTCAATTCAACTTAGTTGTACAACTATGGTCAATTCAGGTTCTAAATCGTCAAGTTCTAGATTCTCTCTAAAATTTGAGATTCAGCCTAAACCCTACTCTATAACCCGAACTTTCACCCCTAAGTTCAAGGTCTCTCCAATACAACACCTTAAAGTTTAGGAATCAGAACTAAGATAATATAGAATTTAGTGACCATTGGTACAATTTATCCCAAACAAACAAAAAATCTATGCATTATGTATTGGATTGATGACCAATAGACATAAGAATTTATCATTTCAAGTTTAAGGGATATTGTCTTGTCTTCTTAATTTGATTGATAAAGAGATGTGGCTTTCACACTCCTTTTGCTCTCTCCTCCCTCAAAATCCTTAACTTGTAGTGGTTAATATTTTTTTTTCATACATGCATTTAAGCGTCAGAAATTTGTTCTTTTTTTTTTTTTTTCCAGAAAAAACAACACCCAAGGAATCAAATTAGCTTCAAACTCATGAAATATGATGTTATTTATGCACCGAAAAAAATTTAAAAAATTTTGAAATATGAAAATATAAAATTTATAACAAATTTTGATCTAAACGGCAACTCTAAAAAATGGTTTTTGAAAATAAATTAGTAAATATTAAAATTAAAATAAGTAGAAAATAGAAAAATATCGCATATATTATCAAGAATAAATTGGGATAAATTATGGGTCTAGATCTATTGTATCCACTATATTTTAGAGCTTCTATGCCACACTAGTACAATGACTCTGGCAACACTACCCTCAAGATAAAACACTCAAACTAGTTTTCACTTCACATTCATAAACTATTATGTAGTAAAGCTCCGCTTAAACTTTTCTTTATCCAAAACTCAATTTACTCTATTCTTGGGTACGTTACATGCATTAACCCTAACCTTTTAATTATATTTTTGTTCTAACCTCAATTTCCATTTTGTTCGTTGTATCTCCCTAACGTGCTTAAAATGTTCCATTTTGAATATTTTTTGGATGAAATCCGTTACCTTAAATGGAAAATGACATGGCAACATATAATTATAGGGATAAATGCTAGTTTTAACTACTGAAAATATTTTCCTTTAACGAAACAACCTTGAAACTTTGAAATTTAATGATCAAACCACCATGTTCACTTTCATGATGCTCTCGCCCTTTTTGACCACCATCCACTCACTACCCGGCATCAGGAATTCCTCTTCTTCTAATTAACCATCTCATTCTCAGTCAAAGTCGAATTCGATGCACCTGGATCTAGTTTGAATTGCAACTATTTGTCTCTTAACGAGATTTTGACTTTCAATTTGGAATTTGTTCTTGAGTTAGTCTCGAATGGGGAAGCAGGAGAGATGGGAGATGGAGGGGCAAGAAAGTGGCACTGGAGCAAGTTGATGTCAAGGTAGAGAGTAGAGGGGATAGGGTAGGGGTCGGGAGCAAAAGAATTGAGAGGAAGCAAAGGAATTGCTAAATTGAGAGGAGGCTAGAGGTGCCAAATCTCTCTCGTCCATCTTCAGCGGAATCACAATCCCTATCTTGTGTCTATCTCCAACCGAGTCAAAGCCACTGTTGCGTCTCCAGTCAAATTGATTTGTGAAATGGATGACCCCTAAAGGATGATAGTAGCATTCTTTGGTTTTGGCAAGTGGCTTTTGGTGATGACGGTGCTGTTCTAGATGATGGCTAACTTGGAAAGAGGGTGATCAAGGCTATGGGTAATGGAGTCACTTGGGCTGATGGGGAGATTGGACAACATTGTGTGCATACTCGATGGGAGATAGGCGGATGGGGAATACACAACATGGAGGAGATTGGGAGGAAGAGGGAGGAAGAGTATAAGGTATCGAAGGTAGTTCCATTTGATTGCCTTAAATGTGTTGGATGAGATGGGGGTGGTTGCGGCGTCAGAGGGAGTGGTGGCGGAGCTGAAAAGGGAGGTGAATGAAGGAGGTAGATGGGACAGGGTTGGTCAGTGGAGACAAAAGCAGATTTTGGGTGAAGTCTCGGTGAGGAAGAAGCAAGAGGGAGATTTTTGTTAGATTTGAAAGATTTAAGGCTTGTTTTGGCAAAGGAAATTTTTACAAAGTTTAAAACAAGTATTTTCTCCTACAATCCTATGTTAACGTGTCATTTTTATCCACGATAACAAATTACATAAAAAAAAGGTCCAAAATAAAATGTTTTAACCATGTTAGAGATGCACAATGAACAAAATGGAGGTTGGAGTTAGAACAAAAACATAATTAAAAGATTTGGGTAAACACGTATAATTTACCCCTCTATTCTTCAAACATTAGATTAAAAAAACATGAGGCAAACTACATACTCAGTCCCATTACTTATTTTTAAAGAAATCATGGTAGGAAATGTGCACTTTAGTCATAAAATTTTCCCATTCTACTATCAGCACCCTAAAATTTATAGATCTAACACTTTAACTACCATCACCTTCATATTGCTCAAGTACAATTTTTCTACTCCCCTACCCACCAGTGGATTCTCTCTGTAATAGGAGAATCCACAATGAGTAGTTTCCAGACCAGTATCAATGAAAGTTACACTCAAAATAGACTTCGAATGTTCCAAAATCCAATGTGCAGTGCACAGGCACTGAACTCATTGTCTCTATTCCTTGCCCCAAAACTCCACCCACTTTACAACAATCTGTTTCGATCACTTTAATACTCTTCACCTATTTGCACACAGAAGGGAATTCGAAGAATCAGGATTTTACCGATGAGATTCCCGATGAGTTGCTGGCTTCTATTTTTCAGTTTCTAGGCCCCGACAACTAGAAGCTGTGCTTGCTGTTGTGTAAGTTGTAACTACAAGTGGAGGGCCAAAGTCGCCACCGCCAATTGCCGCATGTGCAGGCAGGGATTCTAGATCGGATCGCTTTAATTTTCACATGCTTTGACCGCGTCAATAGGCTCAGCCTTCGTTGCAACCAGAAGGCCTTAGTTTGAACGACGACGCTTTCGTTCTGGTCTTTCTCCAGTGTTGGAACATCTTGTGGCTCAAGCTCCGTAACTGCTGCGAGGTCACTGATGAAGGCATGGCCGTGTTCCCTCAGAATTGCCTGAATTTGAAAAAGCTTTCTATTGCGTCCTGCACATTTGGTGCCAAGGCATTGGACACGGTGCTGGATCATTGCCTAGTCCAGAAGACTTGTCCGTGAAACTGCTTAAAGGGATCCATGCAAGAATATAAGACTGAAGTAGAACCAGAAAGCAAATGTTATTAAAGTGGCTTTTTCCAATTTGGCGTTCTTTTTTTTCCCCGGTGATTGTCGTTCCTCCTCTTCTTCTGTTAGGATCGCCATTGATAATAGCCCTAAAATTCCCCACTAGATCAACACTTCGCAGCAAATTCAAATGAAAGAGAGAAAGTTTCAGGAGGAACGGGGAGAGAGAAAATGAATGATGTAAAGATGGTGGTCCAAGTGTTAGATCCATAAGTATTAGGGTGTTGAGAGTAGGATAAATAAATTCTAAGGACTAAAGTGGACATTTTCTATCAAGATTCTGCTAAGGCTAACGGTCCACGTAAAAGGACTCCAATAAAACACGCTATATGAAGTATGTGATCTTATTAAGACATAATAAAGGTGCATGACCCGATTAGGACAAAGAAAAAGCAACGGAACCCGATATGTAGTTTACCCAAAACCATAAAATATGGAGAGAATAAGAGAAGGATACTTTGGCTTGATAAAACAATAACAATATATATAAACCGCAAATCCAAAATTAAGGAAAAATAAATGGTAATGTCGTTGCTACTTTAAAGGTAAAAAACCCTTTCCCTTAAAGTTGTTAATTCCCTAGCCTATATATTGAAAGAATAAGTATTATATACACTGGGCTTATGTTATGGATCATTCCCAAACTATTTAAAACGTTGCAATTTGACCCTATGCTTTAATTTTTTAAAAATTACAAAATTGCCATTAGATATTTTGATGCGCACTGTGAAAATCGAAATTCAAACAAATATGAGGAAAAAAAAACAGCAAAAATCGCAAAACCTCCAAACCTCCAAACCTCCAAACATCAAAAATTCCAAAATAACGCAAATTCACCTAATTCGATGTGAAAAAAAATTGTTGATCTTTCTCACCAACACCAGATCTATGAAACATACGCATTGACCTTCTTCACCATCATAGATAGCACACAAAACAATCAATCTTCATCGCCATAGCCGTTGACTTCGCAATCAATCATAATCGCCGTCAAGTAAGTTGCCTCTCCGGCTATGCAAATCGTTTTTATTTTCTTTGGAAACATACTCATAACTATGCGAATTTACTTCCAAATCAGTTGTCAGAACGTGAAAATGGTGAAAAAGGACAACAAGGAAACCCTAAGTGAGCAATTATAAGTGCTAGAATCTTGTTCTAATTGATTCGCCTTAGCTAAGCGCATTTCCATTTAAATCCTAAATTATTTGCATGTAGAAGGAGCATCATCAAAGGAAAATGAAAGTTAGAACACAAAGAAGAAAACAAGAATAAGAAAATTAAGCTAACACCAAAAAGTGGAGAACGACAAAAACAGAAAAAGAACGAAGAAGAATAGGTACCGAAAAGGACAACAAGAACTACTACTCCCAAAAAGATAGAAAAAAAGGAAGATCCAAAAGCGCATAGGTATATGTTCTTTTCACAATTTTTTATAACTTATAAAATTATTTTTCTACTTGACTTGACTTGCTCTCATTTGTTTTTCTCAATCATGTGTTTGTTCTTCTCAAGTTAGTACATGTTTTTTTTAATGTCCTATTTGTTCTAATCTACCAACCTAACTATTTCTAATTGTGTTTGTTCTCTTAATTCTAATCTCTGTTCTTATACCACAAAGTATTTATTATGATGTTGTTCTTTCTATGATGTTGTTCTTTCCGCTTTAGTCCTGAAATAGAAGTGTTCCCTTTCATTTCAATGTGTGTCTATTTTTTTAATCCTGAATTTTGTTCTTTTAGAATAAACTATTTATTTTTTCAAATTATTTTTTCTCTTTTCTCCTATTTAACCTTATACATAACTGTTTTTAAATGTATTACATGTTCTTTTATGTAGACCTAGTTGTTCTTGTAGAGTTTTCAATTGTTCTGATTAATTGGAAGAGTTTGATCTACTAATCATGTGTTTGTTCTTCTAAAGTTAGTACATGTTTGTTTTGGATGTCCTATTTGTTTTGATCTACTAACTTGACTATTTCTAATTGTGTTTGTTCTCTTAATGCTAATCTCTGTTCTTATACCAGAAAATAATTGTTTTTTTAAACCTGAAATTTGTTCTTTTAGAATAAACTATTTGTTCTTTCAGATTGTCTTTGTTCTTTTCACCTATTTAAAATTATACATAATTGTTTCAATGTATTACATGTTCTTGTATGTAGACCTGCTAGTTGTTTTTATAGAGTTCTCAATTGGAAGTGTTTGATCTACTAATCTTATGTTTGTTCTTCTAAAATTAGTACATTCTTTTTTTGGATGTTCTATTTTGTTCTGATCTACTAACCTGACTATTTTTTATTTTGTTTGTTCTCTTAATGCTAATCTCTGTTCTTATACCACAAAGTATTTGTTCTGATGTTGTTCTTCCTGCTTTATTCCTAAATTAGAAATATTCACTTTCATTTAACCTTGTACATAACAGTTTTAAATGTATTACATGTTCTTGTATGTAGACCTTGTTGTTCTTATAGAATTCTCAATTGTTCTGCTCGACTGGAAGTGTTTGATCTACTAATCATGTGTTTGTAAGTCTTTCTTCTTCCATCAATTATTTTTATTATGCTTTTCTATTTGTAAGTCTTGGCAAAAACATTCTAATGAATAGAGTATCCATTGCTAGTTATTGAACTCACAACTAAAAAGAATAGTAAAATTAACTTTTCATTAATTATACATTTTGTTGGATTTTGGTGTTATTCCTGAGAATCAGAATAAAAAAACCTAGAACCTTGGTCTTGGTACAGTTTAGTTTTCGATTCTTGGGATGAGTAGGAAATTTTTGAAACCGAGCTTATTTTGCGTTTGTTCAATTTTTCCATAAACCTGAACCATGCTTACCCCTAATTAGAAATATAAGAGTTTAGCTAAGAGGGTTGGGTTAGTTTAGGAGCAATGGGATACGTTATGTTATGTAATAGGCTGAGGTTTAGATAGGATGGATTGTGAGGTAGTGGGTTGGGCTAGATATAGGAAATGGTCTCAAATTATATAAAAATTAGGTAATTCTTGGTTAATCTGACCCAAACTGATTTGAGAGATATTTGCGTTGGCCCTAATTTACATTTTCCTACCTTGTAACCTGACTTGAACCTGAAAATTCAGGTTGGGTTAGGGTTTTGGTTTTTAGCTTACCCCTATTCTTTTGTGAAGCTTTCCACGCAAATAAACTGACTTTTAATGGTGTCTAACTGTTTCAATAGTTAATATTTGAAGCTTGAGTGTCTACACCAGTCTTGTTAATACACTGGCTAGTTACATAACTAGCTGAGAAGCCACCACTATTGCATAAGCTCCACCACAACTCATCAGGAACCTCAGCAAATGTCTAGGCTTCTTCCAAAACCTATAGAAATAAGTCCAACTGTGCTTTTGCTCTTTTATGTTCTTGCAACTAGAATCTAAGGCAACTTGTTTTGAGTTAACACAATTGCAATCTAGGACAACAAGTATTTCCTCTCCCTCAAAGAAATCTTTTTCATTTCCAAAGTATAAGGCAACAAGTTATTCTCTTCACAGAAGTGATTTTCCTAGCTACTAATGACACTAAAACTTTTCAATGATTTTTTTTCAAGTATTTTCATCAAAATAAATTTTATAGTACTCTTAAAGGAGAAAAAAGATCTCCTTTTTCAAAATAAATCGTTGGTCGCACCAAAAAATTTGTTCTGAAAAATTTTGGGTTTTAGTTCTTTCTTTTTTTAGAGAAACAAATTGCAAAAGTCTTCCAAAATAATTTCAACGTTAAACCCTCAATTTTTTTTTGGTAATCAATAAATTCACTCGTATACCAATATCCAAACTTTTTCTCTTCAAGAACCATAATCGACAACAACAATTGTGATTTAAAAATTCCCAACATTTTGGTCAAGTAGCTAAGGGCTCTAAGGGATATAAAAGAGATTCAAGGTTTGAATCCTGTTTATCTCTTCACTTCCCACAATATGGCTTACAAAAATTGGTTCAATTGTCATTTTGATACCGCTGGCATACCCATTTCCCTAATTACTATATAATAGTATATTTTTCTTTGTAAACTTGTATCATGCTTTTGAGTAAAAAAAATTGTGATATGAAAAATTTTTCATGGCCAATAAGTAACATAAAAATTGATCTCATCTATTTTTTTAACCAAGACCTGTAATATATAGAACTCAAAAAAGTTTCTTTTTTTCTCCGCACACAAAGTCATAAGAAATTTGTGGTAAAATATATCACAAAAAACACTTACTTTTCTAAAAAAAATTTACTCTTTATATAACAGGCACAGTCAATTGCAACCCATAAAACTTGGGTTTTCTCACCATACCTTTTTTGTTTTTTGCCAACAAAATATGGAAGTCTTCGTACATGCATGATCCAAAAACAATCTCAAAATTTCAAATCAACTAGTAATTCAAAGGAATTAATTAGTACCAGTTATAAAAAACTTCAATCTTCATCCACGTCAAATAAAACAGTTTTTCATCACATAGGTCTAGTCAATAACATCAAACCAAGACTGAAGTAAAAAAATGGTTAAGAAATAATTAACCTCTTCTTTCACATGCGAAAACCTTCTCAACTAACATAAATAATACATTTCTAGCTTAAGAAAACACTTTTAAAAATAAAAGAGGCAGCAAAAATTTCTCCCACTTCTCCAACAATAAAACTTTAGAGATTTGAAGAATAAACCTTTAGAAATTTAAAAATTCTAGTCAAGCAATTTGACTTTGCCAAAAATACATGACAGCAAAATGTCCAAAACTTGTTGTTCCTACATAGTAAAAACATTAAAAAAATTCACAAATAAAAAATATAAAGTTTAAAACAAATTTTAATCTAATCGGCAACATGAAAAAATGATGGTTTTTGAATATTAAATTAGTACATTTTAGAAAGTAAAATAGGTAAAAAAAATAAGAAAATTTTACATTATTAAGAATAAGTTGAGATGAATCTTGAGTCTGCTCAGTATCTTTTCAACTCTCAGTGCCATACATGTACAGCTGCTTCAATCACACTATCTTTAAGACAAAATAGCTCAACTACATAGTCTACATTGTTATAACTCTATACACATATGTACTGTTATGATGCACCTTTTATTTACCGAAAACTCATTCAAGCAATAGATTTAGAAAACATAAAATATTGAGAGAGTAGAGAAGGATTCTTTTTCGCTGGAAACAACCAGAGCCATATATTCTCTCAAAGTTGTTAATTCCTTGGGCTATTGAAAATAATCAAATATCCCATGAGGCATTAAATATATGGCTTCTCGTTTTTTTAACCGAAATAAAACTCCAACAGATGGCACGAAATACAATTAAGTTCTTTTTTCCCTTTTTTTTTAGCGGCAAGACTTTGGAAATGATCTTGTAAAAAAGTATACATAAGTTCTGACCAAGCAGCAAATACTTATTTTTGCCTTGGTTGAGGGTAATTGTCGGCGTATCGAATCCCTCTAGGCCTGGTCGGGAACAACGTGAACAGAGCGCTGGCTAAAATCTCAGCTGCCAGCGGCAGATTCTTGATCAGTTGACTCGTGTTCGGATCCGGAAGCTCGGGAAAACATCGTTGCACGTCTTCACTACTCATGGACACGACCGAGAACAGAATTAGTGACGAAAGGGCGTGAACAAAGTCAATCATGGTGAGGCGATAGTCCTCCAACTGTCTAACTTGATCTCGGTTTCACTACTAACTTTTGTTGCTTTTCCAGCTGCACCTTTACCAACGGCTACTCCGTTGGTAGTTGCCAATGCATAGAACCGTTGGTAATTATTTCCAACGTGCACGCGTTGGTAACACAGTAAATTCTTTTTTCAGGTTTTTTTTTACCAACGGCTAATTAGCAACGGCCACAACCGTTGGTAACATTCCAACTTCCCTACGTTGGTAGAAATTTCTTTTTTGTTAAGGCTAAGCTGTTGGTAAATTTTTAAATGAAATGGTGTGTTTCATTTAGAAATTTACCAACGGCTAACCATTGGTAAATGGTTTTTAAATTCGTCTTCTTCGTTCCAGCTGCTTCAATCGCGAAATTAGGCGGGGAGGAGGAGAGAGAAGCTCTGGTTTCACGAGTTCAGGCGACGCCGTCGATTGGCGTCCAACGTCCGGCCGTTTTGCGCCGTTTTGGGATCCATTTCGTAGATCAGATCGTTCTCAGCATGGGTATGTGTGTATTTAATAGATATTTGCTAATTTTAGATATATATTTGCGAAAAAATTGTGGAGGGATTTTGATGCATTATTGTTTCAGTTTTAGCTCTTATTTGAGGTTTCATAGCTTCTCATTGTTACATCCCGTAGCTTCTGAAGTTGGTAGAGGTACGTTTATAATTTTTTTTCTGTTATCCGAATTTTTTTTAGGGAAAAAAATTGTATTTTATTATACAGTGTTGTAATTAAAATTTATGTATTATGACTGTGGTTATACATTTTTCTGGTAATTTTAGTTGGGTTTTTTCCATTTATTTTGTGTTAATTATTTTTTATTTATGGGTAATTTTAGTGATTGAAAATGTGAAGATGAAATTTATTTATGGTATTTAATTATGTTGAAGATAGGTATTTTCAATTTCCATATAGATTGCTTATTTCATTTATTTTTTTTCTATATTCTTTAGATCGTAATTAGTTGACTTAAGGTTTAGTTTGAGTGATTTAGTGTTGGGTAATAGTAACAATAATAAAATAATAATAATAATAATTATTATTATTATTATAAGATGTACCCAATAATATAAACATAATAACAGTAATAATAATAATAAAGAAGAGTACATAGTTGTAGAAGTAAGTTAGAAAATAATAATAATTAATGAAACTAAGTAATAATAATTACCTTAATCATAAGAACAATAAGAATGAGGAAAATAATAATGTAATAATACGCTTAATAATAAGAATAATATGAAAAATATAATAATAATAATAATAATAATAATAATAATAATAATATATAATAATAATAAATAATAATAATAATGATTCGTATAATAATAATACAAAACAAAATTATTTGTACCAAATTTTTATAATAATAGTAATAGTTCTAATAATAGTCATAATAATATTACGTCCAAATAATAATAATAATAATACTAATAATTATAATAATAATATTATTATTAACATTTTTTTTGTAATAATACGCATGTAGATTAACATTTTTTATTCATTTTCAGAAATTTCTTATATTACCAGGATATTAAGTTTTCCCACCCTTTTTTCAGTTCCTCCCTGCATCTGTGAGCTTGAAGACGTACCCATTATTTTTCCTCTCCGTTCGAAGTCGTTCGAGGTAAGTTTTATTTTTTTTCCTTCCGAAATGAAAACGGGATTTCTGAAGGGAAATTATTTTTAATTATTAATATTGATAATAAAACTTATGTGTTGTCACTATGGTTTGAACATAGTTGTTGGTATTTGAATATACAATTTATGTTAATTATTTGTTCTCTGTGGATATTTTTTATGATTGATTAAAGTGAATATGCAATATCTTTGTGCGTTGTTTTTAATTATGTTAAAGGTAGATAATTTTAGTTTATGATATAGATTATTTTATGGAATGATTATTTGTATAATTTGATGGTAATAGGTTTAGTTATGGTTTAGTTGGAGTGATTTAGTGTAAATGGTTATATTATGTCATGGTGTAATAATAATAATAATAATAATAATAATAATAATAATAATAATAATAAGATGTACCAATAATATCAAAATAATAAGAGTAATAATAGTAATTAATTAATATGTGTACGAGAGGAGTAGTATGAACTTATAAAATAATAGTAATGAGCCTAAGTAATATTAATTAATTAAGTATGATATGTTCAATGTTATAACGTTAATACTAAGAACAATAAGAACGTTAATAATAATAATGTAATAATACGTTTAATAATAACAATAATACCAACTGCCATAAGTTGGTAATTACCAACACGGCCTCTTACCAACTGCCAATTACCAACGCGTACGGCAGTTGGTAATTCCCAAATGCCTTACCAATTGCCATGCGCATTGGTAACTACAACTACGCGTTGGAACCTAAGCCCGGTTCCTGACCGTTGGTAATTACCAACGTGTACGCGTTGGAATTTACCAACGTGTTATTACTTGTGCGTTGGCAAAAAAATTTCCAACGAATCGAATACCAACGTGCGTTTACCAACGGCTCCGCGTTGGTAAATTAAATTTACCAACGCGCAGCAGTTAGTAAGTGGCAGTTGGTAAACTGTATATTTTTAGTAGTTTGTCGTTGAAAACGCAAAGCCCCTTGCAAGTGGCGATTTCGTAGTACAGCTTGTTGTCACTACCGCGGAAATTGTCGGTAAAAAAGGAAAAGAAGCAAGCAACCGAGCAGAAGAAGATGAGGGCGATGGTGAGGTATTGATTGGCCCGCTCGCACTTGCCGTTATTGGAGAAGGATGGGACCAGATATTGGAACAAGAGAACCGTCCCGATCGGCAAAAGGTTGGCCAGATTTGCCGCGTTCGCTAGACTCCTGTTCCCGCCCCCTCTAGCCGAGTTAATGACTTTGGACAGTGATGGTTGCTCATTCGTTGCCGCTGCTGGAGCTGGTGGCTGCACAAAACGTTCATCGATTCTATTTTAAGGCATGCGCTAGAGAAGCACAGAGGAATGTTTACAGTTAGTTAGTATATTATTTTTTCCAAAAAATTTCTAGTGATCTTGTTGGTAGAGATGGGCACGGGTCGACCCGACACAGGACCAGCCAGCTTGGCTCATCCTGGGCCTAGGGTGAGCAGGACCAGGCTCAAACCAGTTCTAAGCGGTGCGGTTCCAGGTCTGGTTCGGGACAGGTCAGGGCAGGTTTGGAGGTTTTTTTAATTTTTTTTTTAAAAAATAAAAATATAATTAATTGTATATGTAATAGATATTTTTAAGAAAAAACATCACCTCCGATGTAAGTTTTATTAAATAAAAAAGCCAAATGATGTTTACAAATAATCAAAACGAGCCTTACATTTTGAAATGGAAAAAATGTTCCGAAAATGATGAAAAATAAAAACCTATGATCTGTGCTTAACAGCATAATCAGATCAAATACAAATTATATGTATGATTGAAAAAAAAAAAAATTTTAAGTCTCGGTATCAGATATTACGTTATCATCCGAACTCTTTTGGTCTTGCTGACGGAGTGCTGCGAGACCCCAATCTCGGTGGCACATGTATAGTTATACCGTCTCGGGTGTCAATCTTGATCGTTTCTCTGATATTACCTGTTTTCCTGCGTTAAACGCTGCCTCAAATGATACAATTGAGACTGGAACGGTAAGAATCTCCTGTGCGATTATTAAAAAGATTGGAAACCTTAATCTATTTTATTTCTATCACTCCAATATGTTGACGTCACTTGGCTCGAACGATGTATTGAGATAATCATCAACTTCAGCCAATCCCGATGTCGTCGCTCGGGGACGTTTGAGCATTTGAAGGACCGGGTTGAATCTTGATGAGATTAATCTCCTTGGAAGTTCAGTTTGAGGAGCTTCAGATCTTACTTTATCTGAATACCGCTCACAATATAACTTGATGCAAGTACTCGAAAATAATAGCAGACATAGCCAAAATATTTATATGAGACATTTCTAAATAAGAATGAAAAATTCCTTCAAGCAATATTGTTGTGTCTGTTAATTTGACATATGGGTTAAGCATAGAAACAACTAAAAAGATAGGTGGAATATTTTCAAAATACTGAAGTCACTTAGCCCACATGGCTTCGACAGTTGGTTTAACAACTCATCATCTTTAAACTGATGAAAGCATATGTAATGTTCACTAAATGAAGCAAAACTTGATGAATAGTTGGGTAGCAAACACCAGAGAAAAAATTAGTAACCTCGTAAAAATACTTAAGCAATTCACCGATTTTAGAATATTTTTCTTAAACTTCAGTTGTAACAAATTCACAACCCATTTTTAAGTTCATGAAATGCGTCAACAAATTTGCATAGGGGTATGCATCTTACAGCATCAAATATGTGGAGTCCTAGTGAGTTGGACAATCCAATTTAAACCGTTTCCAAGAAAATTCTTTTTGATTTTCAAAACAAAACTTTTTAACTTCATGAAGCACAGCAGATCTTGATTTCAAATACGTCAATGAATTCTGAATAGGCAGAATTTCATTTTGGATAATATTTAAACTCTTTTGCACACAAAGGTTCAAAATATGCCACATGCATCTAAATTGAAAGAATGCACCATTAAGAGGTGATTTCAATGCTTAACTCAAAAAGCGAGCGGCAACATCATTGTTTAAAGAATTATCAAATCAAATGCACAGGACTTTATCAGCACAAAAATAATCACATAAAGTTTCTAAGCTACAATTAAATATGTGATAAACAATATGATCCGTTTCAATGACCCTAAATGACAAACTCAGTTTTTGCATAATCCAATCAAAATCAATCCAATAACAAGTAACATAATAAAATGATTGACCTATAGGTGATATCCACATATCAGAAGTGAATGTCACACAATGATTAAGAGCAAAAAAATAGGCTTGCAAATCTAACTTTCCGTCTTCAAATAATCTAAAGTTTTTTTTTTCTAACGGTTTTCCTAGACACTTTTTTAAATGCAGGATTTAATTATGATTTTATCCAAGATTCTAGGCGCATATCTTCATCTTATGAAAAAGGTTTTTCGATAAGCATCATCCAATTCATCATGCATTTTCTACAAGATTGTTGGTTAAAAATGAAATATACTTGGCTCGCCCATGCCGACTGTAGACACAAGTTGTGTTTGTCCTCCAGAACTAATCCCGACACTGGGGAGGACATTAGGATGTTGATTTTCAATATATCGCTTCAACGTTCCGGTGCCGGAATTCTTGTTATGCAGCAATTTTTTCCCACAATGTTTGCATTTCCCGTACCTCGACTCCCCTTTGT
Organism: Aquilaria sinensis; assembly: GCA_005392925.1. Classification (NCBI taxonomy): domain Eukaryota; kingdom Viridiplantae; phylum Streptophyta; class Magnoliopsida; order Malvales; family Thymelaeaceae; genus Aquilaria; species Aquilaria sinensis. The sequence goes on along the minus strand of SMDT01003106.1, from coordinate 18,521 downwards.
ATATGAGCTCATAATGCTCCCAAACCCAAGCAATTAGTCTCAAGGATTTACCTTCTCCTTGGGTTTCCTCCATAGCGGGTGCACGACTTGTCAGCGTTGGTAGTGTTGACAGATCCCCGGCTGGCATCACATCCAACTCTTCAACTTCATCATCTGATAATTGATCGTCAAGTCCCAAATTGTAATTCGTCACATCAATTCCGATATCATCATCATCATGCAACTCCTCAATTGAGATGGCTTTATCAGCGGGCTGAAAATGACGACGGAACAAGCCTCAGATGTCGGTGGTGCAGGAAAATGAAGTCTCTATCGACTTGCCCTTTCCTCTTGAAGTCATGAGTCACAAACTAATAGTTGTGATTAATGCAAAATTAAAAGGAGATTATGAAGATATTAGGTGGAAATTAGTAAGAAATTTGAAAGAAATTAAGAAAAAAACTCAAATGCTTAAGAGAATGTAGTAGAGGAAGAAGAAAGATTGAGTGGTGGTGTGAGGATAGAGTGAAAATGACATTGAAATTTATAGGGGAGGGCAAAAAATTATTTGAATCAAAAAGTCCTTAAAATTTAGTTGTTGGTAGAGGTGAAAATGAAATTTTGGGTATAACATAGAGCAGAAAATTGTTGGAGGGTCTATATTATAATTAACCCATTTTTTAAAATTTTTTTTATTGCCTGCCGTTTATGACCGTTGAGCCCCAGGCCCAGACCGAACTGGTCGATCCTAGGCTGGGCTATGGACGGGGCGGGTCGGTTCCACAATTGGGCCGGGGGTGATATGCTTTGTGCAATCCTCTTCTCTCAGACCTATATTCGGCCCAAATTTATGCGGGTTTTTGCCAGAGCGAGGTGGGGCAGGTTTGATTGGAACGGGACGGATTTGACTATTGGGCTGGTCCCTGTTTGGGCCGGGTTGACCTGGCCTAGGTCACACCTCTACTTATTGGTTGTTACTAGTTAGTGTTAATTTATATAGAGACATGTAACAATGTAACATGACATAAGCGCTTTCGCCATAAGGAAGGCGTCATGGGATGGGAATAATGTATTTTGGCCTAACGTTTTGCCCACAGGAAGTGATCAACATATAGGTACTTACATTTGTGTATACCAAGACATCAATAGTCTCATATGTGATTTATGTAGATGTTTTCCCTTTCTTAGTTGTTTTTTAAGGGTAAAAATTTGCAATAAGGAAAAAAAATCATTTTTATTTGTGATTCGATACAAAACAGCAAATTTTTACTCAAATAAACTACTAATATTTCAAAAGTGGACAACGTTAGCCATTCAACTTGAAAGAGCCACAAAAGTCTTCCATATCTATTTCATTTTGTCAAAGAAGCCTATGTACTGGTTTGAAAAAATGTAAACAGACTATCTTTCTCTCCAATTATCAAGCCAAAACTTAAATATAAACTAATCAACAACTACTATTACCAATTAGAGGAATTCTAATTAGAGATACACATAAGCCCTCAATTCAATTTCACAGTTGATTATAATTTAATAATCATCCACAATTTCATCCACAATTCATCATCACCATCATCCATAAGAATTAAGAGGATGATTAGTTCTCGCCCTCGCCATCATCATTATCTTAAATTCCTTGAAATCGACGAACCCGTCCTCATATTGTTGACGCCACCAATCGTCTTCCAACTTTGCGCCAATAAAATTATCGACAAGGCTCCTCAGCCCTTGTGGAGCTCATTCCCTGAGATCAAACTATTGTCGTCTGTGTCATACACTGAAAACACTTCTCGTATAGATTTGTCAAAACCTCATTGAAGTCAGTTTGTTTGTGTTTATCTCTCCAAATCCTAATTTTTTGCACATGTCGCCTTCTAAGTCTTCCTCTTGCATGAACTACCATCTCCTCCTCTATTGTCTGGTACTAGAGCGAAAATTTGCTCAAATTCCACTTTACCCAACACAAAGTGAAGAAAAATGAGTGACCAAAACAGGCTCATTCTTTATGCGCTGAATGATGGCTTATGTTTTGAGCTTCTCTATCAACGAATTGACCCAATTGCAAATTCTCTTAGAGTAAGTGGAGAAACTCTTGTAGATACAATTGGGTGATTAATTTAATGGACAATGTGAGATTTAACCCACTTTTAAAACATCAATAGTTTATTTGAATAAAAAAAACAAGAGTGACTAATTTGAGCCGAGTTGCAAATAAGAGTGGTTTTCTTGCGATTTTTGCCTTTTTGAAGTAAATGGAGCTATTTGTGAATTATGAGTCTCCACTTATTTTATTCGATCAGGAACAAGTTCATTAATTGTCCATAGATATTTCTCCATGTTAATTCTACCCAAGCAATAGTTTGATTTAATTTCTGGAGGATATATATAGTCATGTCCAGCTCTCCAAGTTTTCAGATTTATTGGATTCAATTTCTCTATGTTTGATTAAATTTCTAAAAGGATAATACTAGATGTACAAACTTTTTTACTCAAAAGTAAATTTACAAACTTATGGGTACATATTTCTTGATCTTCTATCATATAGATTTAAGAATTCATGTTCTACCAAAAGTTTGTACTTTTAATATATTTTCCTTTCTGAATTTCTTTTTTTCACAAGGAAGAGAACAACATAAAAGAGAATCATCAACAGTGAGGCCCCAAACACCAACCATCCACTAAGTAATGGCACTTATTGAAAGTGATGGCCAACTAATTAATAGAAATATTGTGATGGCAACGGTTGCATTGTCTTGCAAGATATTTTTTCTAATTATTACTGTATTTATTCAATTATTCTCCTCTGAGCATCATGGTCCGAAAGTTCTTCAAACAGCTTCTTGACCGAGAAAATCAGTTCTTAAATTGTTCTTCTATAGGTTTTTAGCCAATGCCTTGAACAGTATAATTAAGCGCCGAACCATGTTGATCATATCTTATAGCATCATATAGAAAGAAAATATGATTAGAAAAATGGAATAACCAGTGAAAGGTGGTAACAAGAATATGTCTTTTTCTCTCTTTCCTTTTTTTATTTAATGATAAAACATTTTCGTTTTGGTAGAAGAAGATAAAATCCTATTTTTATAAATTCCCCAACAAGAATAGTTAGGCGCGACGTGACTAAAAAAATGCAACTTTTAAAGTTGCGAAGAATTCTACAACATTGTTTTTTGCTTACTGAAGGATCATGCTAAGGTTTTCTGTTTCTTTTTCTTGTTACTTTTATTTTCAGTTTTTTGAGGAAAATGTCTTTGGTCTGTTTTTTTTTTTTTCAATTTACTGAGCTTTTACTTGAAATTTAATTTAAAAATTGTTTTTTAATGAAAAATATAAATAGAGATACAGTAACGTTACTACAGCAGCCCTGATTAGATGTGATAATTTGGTTTCGCTTGTTAAAGACTAGAGATTGGCTTCTAAAGAAGGTTCGCATGAGGAAGATGCTAAAGCTATTACAGGGGAAAGGAAAATCTTTTAGCAAAGGAAAACTTATAGTAACCTTATGGCTTACCTATATCTTAACCATTTATTTTTGAAAAATTATACTTTGCCTCTTTCTTTATTTACATTGTCTGACATTAAATTTTTAAACTTTAATTTAAATTATACAATAGTAATCTTTTGATAATTTTAATCTCTTTAATATTTTTTACAACTAATACACATTTTAAATTATCATTTTTTTCTTCTCTGTAAATGTATTTTTCTCCTTACAAATGTATATCAATTAATTGTAAAAAAATGTTAAAAAATTTAATATTACTCAAACATAGTCATGAAATATTTTAAATTAAGATTTTAAAAGTTATGTCAAACAATGTGAAGAAAGTAGGAAGTAAAGTATATGTTTTTTTTTTTTTTAAAAAGTGTAGGTTAGATCAAACTACAATCAAGTTTTGTAATTTTTCCTTTAACAAAAATGGAGGAGGAGACATGGAATGAGAGAAAACTAAATGAAACCAAGCAGGCATAGGGAATTATAATTTCATTGCTTGGTTGGCTAAAATCGAAGGCCTCTATACAAGAGAAAAGTTGCTAGAGTGAAGGATGCCTTTGGACAATTTATCGTTTCGATGTATTAATCTGGCTATCAATTATGATGATATGTATTGCAATTTTTGGAGCTTCATGATTACTTTTCAAAGGCCTAGATCAGTCCATTATAATGATGGATTGCTAGACTCTCATTTCCCTTTGTAAACATGAAAGATGTGAAGCAGCAAACATCTGTGCATATATAGTTATTCCAGTGATCAGGTTTGGCAAGAAGTGCTTCATTAGCTAAAACAAGTGCTTCATGCAAGTTAAACTCCATATAAGTTGCACATTGCCAAAAAAGCCAAGTGTGAGACACTTGAAAATATAGGCTTGTCCTTACATGTGAAGAAGCAAAAAGTTAATAAGTTGGAATCAATTACAGATAAGTGTCTATTTATAGGCTATCCTAGAGAGACAGTGTTATTGTTTCTACAACCCGAATGAACAAAAGGTGTTCATAAGTAGAAATTAATGCAGTCTTTTGCAAGATGATTTTGTGATTACGTTCAACAAGAATAATAAGATTGTTCTTGGAGAAGTACTGAAAACACCATCAATAGCTGAATCTTCAATTCATGTTGGGAATGGCATTCCTACAGTCAATCCGACTAACCCTATTCGTAGAGTTGTAGGATTATTTAGCCTCCACAAAAGTTGACTCTTTTAAATGAAATAGTCTTTGTGATTTCAAAAGAAAGCAAGGTTGATCCCTATAATGAAAAGCCTATATGTTTGATGTTGATTGAGATAGATGGATCAATGCTATGAAATCTGAAATAGATTCCATACATAGTAATCTAGTTTGGAGTTTGGTAGAACCGCCCTTTAATATTTAGATAATTGGTTGCAAATGGGTCTATAAAAGGAAAAAAGAACCTAACTAGAAGGTCAAAACCTTCAAAGTAAGACTAGTTGCAAAAGGTCATAATAAAAAAGATGAAATTGAGTATGACTAAGCCTTTTCTTCAATTGCAATGCTAAGATCCATTAGAATCCTCTTAGCGATAGTTGTTTATTATGGTTTTGAGATATGGCAGATGGACATAAAGACATGCTTCTTAAATGAATATCTTGAAAAAGATATTTATGTGGACTTGTATGTTAAATTTGCATCCAAAAGCAAAGAACATTAAAAGTGTAAGCTAAATCAATCTATTTGTGAATTAAAACAAGCTTCGAGAAACTAGAACATCTAATTTGATGAAACTATCAAAGAGTTTGATTTTTCTCAAAATCCAGATGTAGCTTGTCTTTAAAAGAAAATACAAGGGAATGCTATAACTTTTTTTTTCTTTTGTATATTGATGACATTCTGCTCATTGGGTTGCTCTTAAACATATTTTAAAATATCCTAATAGGACTGATTAAACATTATTATTCAATTTGTAGTGATGATTAGATGGAAGTTAAGAGATGCATTGATTCTGATTTCCAGTCAATTCTAGATAATGGAAAGTTTACATCTAGATATATCTATGGTTTGAATGGTGGACCTTTTGATTAGTTGGAGGAGCTTTAAACAAAGCACTGTAGCTAACTCCACCACAAAAGTAGAGTATGCTACAGCTTGTGAAGTAGCACAGGAGACAGTATGAATTAAGAAGTTTTGTGACTAAATCTGGAGTGACCCTTACAGTTGAATCTCCCATCACTTTGTATTTTGAAAATAGTGGGGTTATGGCACAAGTAAAAGAGCCAAGAGCCTGCCAAAGAACAAAACATACACAAAAGAAATATCACATGGTAAGAAAGATTGGCAAAAGGTGATATCAGTATTACCAAAGTAGTGTTAGTGGGAAATGTGGTAGACCTATTAAGAAAATGTTTACTGTTGAAGGTGTTTGAGAAACATTGTAAGGAAAATTGGATTAAGTGCAATTGCGAGATTGAAAGATTTGTGTGCACTACAAGTCAATTGAACTTTTGTTACTTTGATTTTATTTAATTAAATAAAGTGGTTTTCTTCTTCATATGCTTATTTTAATATTGTCATATTTTTTCATAAGAATCATATTTGACACAGATTAAATTAATAATGATGATTATCAATGTGAGACTTAATCTATCTTTATGTAATTAACCTAGTTCACAATTTGTGAATATAATAGGACAATGTATTTGCAAAAGATTTTCGCGTGGATACTATTATATGTGATAAGGTAGGTGAAGGGTCTCAAATCACCAAAGTAGAGACTCTTAGTAAAATGTGAATGTTTGTGATGACAAACACTAAACATGTCCAATTATACTTTTAAACCATAAACTGTCAAGATTAGAGTAAATGTTATATTGATACAAGCACTTGAGAATGATGTGTTATATTGTGTATAAGTTATGTGATTTTGAAATGTGAATCAATGATGTCCAATAGGGAATTATACTTGGTCATGTTGGATCATATAATTAGTATGTAAATATACATAGTCACTTAATAAGGAATTTATCACTCCTACATAGTCACTTAATAAGGAATTTATCACTTCTAATGTAGGAGATAATATTTGATATGCATCTCATAGATTTTGGATGAACAAGTCCGATTGACCAATTTAGAAATGTGTTTTCATAGATATTATAATCTTAAGTGTGTGTGTGTGTGTGTATAAGAGATTTCTAAATTGATTTATATCCAAAATCTAAATGCAACCTAAGCGGGCTTAAGAAGTCAATAGAAAAAGTTTAAGGTACAGCCTGGGATTTAAGATTTGACTATTTTCACCAATACCCAAATGCATAATGGAAAACCTATTGCTACCACTCACAGGCACGACGGCCCGATCCAGGCAGTCCGTTTCTGTGAAACCCACAGAATGGATGGCCCAAATCGGACCATCATATCTATGAAGTGTCACCGTATTGTGATTCTTGCATAATATATTCTACAGCTGCTTGCTGATCACAAAATTATGGCAACTAAAGATCTGTAGAAGACTAGAACCATCAGGTAGTAGACTAATTCACTAAGCATTCTTTTCATTGCAGAATCAGAAGTGATTGTATTTCCTCCAATGTCTTCCCCTTTGTCTCTGGCACCACCTTGGCCACAAATAGTACAGCCGAAGCTCCAGCCCCAGAAAATATGAAAAAAGTTCCTGTCCAAGTACACAAACTCAAGGCAAGCGTTACAAAAATTGCGCATTTGTGCGCACGCGCGAGCACATGCAGTTACGAGCTAGCATGTGAGCATGAGATAAAGGGACAGGAGTAGAAGTATCACCTGGCAAGCTCCATTCCATCATAAAATTGAAGGCATACGTTGTTATTCCCGCACAAGACCACTTCACTAGAGTTACTAGGCTTCCCGCCGCAGCCTTCACGTTCATAGGGAATATCTGAAGACAAAGATCCTCCATTATAAGATGAGCTCATGTTTCGAATTTCAAACATTGAAGTTACTTTTCTATATACCTCGGACATTATAATCCATGGTATTCCAGACATGCCTACTGAGAAAGCTGTTGAATAAACCTGTTAGCAGCATCGATCAGATGGTTTTGTTGTATTGTTGCTAGGAAGTTTAAACAGCACATGAAAGCCTTTTGTCAGGCCAGCCAAAGTACCAATATGCCAGCAAGTGCCAGAATGGGAGTGAACTTCTTCAGCTGGGGTATTTCCTGATCACAAAATTTGGAATTGGGCTATAGCAAGAAAAAGAAGGGCAAAACAAAGAACGGAAAATGATGAGAAGAGATGAGAAATTCTTAGTTTTTACTTGTATTACCTGAAGACAGAATGAAATTCCTACCATAAAGCAGGAAAAGCAAATTCCAGCAGAGGACACCAGAAGCAGTGGTCGCGTGCCAAACTTGTCCATCAACAATAGGCCTAGAACATTAACCGGAATCTGCATAATGCATAAACAAGTATGGCTCTGTCAATTTAGAAAATGATTGGAGAAAATTTTGTTCATAACATTCAGCTACCTGTATGATAGCCAATACTTGCACCGCAATGCTGCTCGAAAAACCTGTTGCATACCCAGACTTGATCACTCCTTTTCCCTGAAAAATCCATATTTAAGGGTTACAAGTGCTACTCTTACCAGCGTCTGTGAATATGCTGCTACCATAGTATGCCATTGCACTGCCTCCACAGAATTGCTGAAGTACCATTAACCCAACTCCGACCTAAACCGGTTTTAGCATTCATTAGAATAAGAGTTTAGCAAGTCCTAAAATACAATCAGTAGCTAATGAAGTATATAGTTGCTGAAAGTCATGAGCTTACTGTCAGTGCTCTGGTGTATCTTTTATCAAACAAGTCCAGGATTTTAGCTTGTGGTTGTTGTTGAAAGATTTGCATGTAATCCTATACGGCAATTGGAATTTGTATTATTTCTTTTATGAAGACCTTTTTTTTCTGTCTCCCTTTTTCAAGTGCAAATATAAAGCAGGTGGAAAGCTACCCTAATATCAGCTGCTTCTACAGAAACATTAGTATCCTTGCCTCTAAGACACTGCAGAGATGCTTCAAAGTCTTTTTCTCGACCAATACACATCTGAAAATATGCTAGAAATTTGTTAAGCATTTAGCAAAACAATCGGAATATTAATTCAACATTGAACAAAACAATGTTTCCCTAAGTTTGGCAGCAACAAGAGAATCCACCAAGGGAAATACTCATTAAGCAGATTTAGAGCAGAGTAATAGACTTACCAACCATCTAGGAGATTCTGGAAGAAGAAACAAGCATAGTAGCTGTAAAACACCTGGAATAGCACCTGAAAGGTGAAAGCACACACAAGCAAGCAAGCGCACAAACACACGAAAAAAGAGAAAAACAAAATCAATCAATATCATTACCTATTGAGTCTGGATAAGCCATTGAAATAGAGAGCAAAGCAGTTACTGAGCATGGCTAAAGTGTGCCAAGAAATGACAAAGTTCATATTATTAATGTATTCGTTATTCATGGCAACCCCACATGCCTGCTTGTGGCTTGTCTGCAGTACGTTAATTGGTTCTAATAATTCTGGTACACGTTCCCGTAGCTTTCCCTAGTTAAGGACAATATTTTTGGCTGCAGACTTCTAGCTCACCTGTGGATGTGGGTTCTGGAGTTTGGTCATCTCCATGTCCTTGGACCTATCTAAGAAGCAAATCTAATCCTAGTTAGACCAAATTTTTACTATATTGGACTAAAACACAAGCACACGAGAATGAAAAGTTTGTCATGTCCTGCAGGTTGGTTAGGCGTACGTAACGGGCCACATATATTTCTTTACTGATTTCGAGCAAAAAGAGAATGAAAAGTTTGTCATGTGCTCTGTGTATTAACGGGCCACATATATTTCTTTATGTATTTGCTTATTTGTTCACTACAAGAAAACAAGTCATTTGAGTCGGGAAAAAATGTAGGAAAACCGTAGGAAATGGTTATTTCCTACAATTAAAATCGTCGGACAAAACCGTAGGAAAAAGTAGTGTCGGAAATAAAAACCGTCGGATAAACGTAAAATGGTCCTACGCTTTTATGCTGCCCGTGGCCCCCATTATATCCGACGCTTTTGAGATGCATTAACTCCTACAGTTTTCTAACAAAACTATTTCCTACGGTTTTGTGACCTTTTTGTCCTACACTTTTATGACGCCCGTGGTCCCTATTATATCCGACGGTTTTTAGATGCATTAATTCCTACGGTTTTGTGACTTTAATATCTCCTACGGTTTTCTGTCATTAATATGGTTCCTACGATTTTGTGACAATTTAAAGATTTTAGTAAATTAATTTATACACAAAATAAAAACATATTATATTGCATTATTTAATAATAATAATAATAAAACACAAATTATTATTATTATTATTATTATTATTATTATTATTATTATTATTATTATTATTATTATTATATAACAATTGATCAAAGTAATCAATAAAATTACTATACATAAAAGTAATCAAATTTTACAGGAAAAAGTTAATTACAAAGAACTGAAGGAGATCTAATATAAAATCAATGAGATGCAGTGCCGGGCTGATCATCGTCATCTCGCTGGCTACAATCGTCGACAGGAGGCTGAGTGGAGGATCCGGTCCGTAGGTCGTCTGAGAGCGCCGATGCAGGTATAATCCCCTGCTGGATCAACCTGTTAAGCATGGCGCTCATTGCAGCCTCGGTCTCTCGCTGAACCTGAGTGCGAACGTCTGCCTGTAACCGCGTAAAATCACTCCGTAGCTGGGTGTTCTCAGCCCTCAGCTGAGCAATCTCCTCCGAATCAGCACGTGGAGCCTAAAAAATTTTGTAAGTAGCAATTAGCAACGTAAAAGTGAAAAAAATAATTAATAAAGTTAAATACGAATGAAAAATACCCGATTTGGTCCAAATGTCTGGGGATCAGAGAGTTGGCGCGGAACAGCCGGTAGTCGGCCCTTTTTTGGTGGGCCTCGTACCTCGCTCCAGACCTCTGCATCGAACTGCGGGCGGTCATCCGGATTCTAGTATTTTTGTTGAATTCGCTGGACATATCCATCCTACAAGAAAAAGAAATTAGAGTTAGTAAGACAAATATTATATTTTTAAAACAATGTTTGTAGTGGTAAATGAACATTTATTACCTGCAGCTACTGTGAAATCAGATCGATGGGCTGACCGGTCTTCTTTTGTCTATGAGTATGAGACCACCACTCATCAAATGATGGCTCAACTCCATCATTTGCTTTTGTCTGCACAATTTTAGATATCATTAAAAATTTAAGTAATTAATAAATCATACAAAAAATTATAATGTATGGAAGGTCCAAGTTGGTACCATACGATCCCAGTGCATCTCGCCTGGGATTGAGCCCATCGTGTGCTTCGGAACAAGGCCTGAGCTATCCGCTATGTGCTTGGCATGGGAACCAACCTCCGATAGCTTCTTCCATCGCTCCTGCTCCCACTGGTCACACAATTGATTCCATACCTGCTGACTGTAGCAGGGTGGAACATGTGGCCGCAGTAAATTGTAGTCAGGGTTGTCGAAGAAGGCGGGGATCTTCTGAATCGCGACAGACCTCCAATGATAGACGCGGTTCCGCACGGACCGCGAACAGTAGTCGAAGACAATTCGGCGGATGGCGCCGAAGTCTCTAGGGTCCCATCTATAGTAGTTCTGCAATTTCACAAAGAAGAAAAAAAATTATGAATTAGTCCATATACAAAGTCTTGTTTAAAAATGTATTACAACCAATTACCTCTAACGTGGTTACGTGCTCCTCTCGTGCAGCTCGAGATGCATGTGACCAAGCTATAGAACTTTCGTCCCACAACCTCACATGAATAGAGGCTACGGTGGAACGAACAGAGTCATCAGTGAGTAAGCTGTAACAAATGATGATTATAGTAAGATATATATATAAACTGATGTATAAGAACAACGTATAATTATATCAAAATTAACTTTGTAACAGTCAGTAATACTTACTCTCGAGGGACGATGAGCGGACGGTCCTGCGGAGGTGGAGGTGGTGGTAAGTCAACTACCTGTGGGCCTCGCCCTCTAGGTAATGGGGCCCCAGCAGCTGGCTGCGCGTCAGGTGCGACCGCTGGGCCGCCAGTGGCCGGGCCCTGCTGAGGTAGCGGCTGCTGCTGATGCTGACTCGGGTGTAGGCCAGGTAGATGATGAGTGGATATACCGAGCTCATCTGGATCAAGGAATGAATTAGGATCGACATCCCATGTGGGCTGCTCGATCCCTGTATGCTGGTACTGATATGACCCGGATATTCCGCTCATATCCGGGTAATACGCATCAGTCTGCGTGTCTCAAAACTGCTGAAATGCGGAGCTCGATGCGCCAAACGTCTGGGGCACATAAGGTCGTGGCACCGGAGTATATGGCAGCTGGGTCTGTGGCTGGGTCTGTGGCACCGGTGTCTGAGCCTGGGTATCTGGGAGCTGGGTCTGAGTCTCAGTCTGTGACACCTGTGTAGGTGTCACAGCAGGCTGTCGTCGACCCCGACTACGTTGGGGATCATGTATGTCCTTGGCCGGGCCTTTGCCCGAGCCAGACTGTTTGGGGCGAACCATCCTAAAATTAAAGTTTAACATGTTTATTACATATATATGTAATACTAAATTACCATTACGTCATAGTCTTTTATTTATAAATGACCATTACTACACTAACATTTACATATTAAATTTCATTATTTTAGTAAACTCATTAATTTTGAAATTGCCATCATTTCAATACCATTTGTGCAGTAACATTTTTTAAAATTGCCAATTATTTGATATATACTTATTTATAAAATTAAATTATTAAACTAGCATTAGCTGATTATACTTACATTACTGAAGTAACATTATTGTTGTAACTTGCACTGCTTACACTAACATTATTGAAGTGATAACAATATTACTCTAACATTATTGAACTAACAGTTTTTTATATTAACGACATATATAATAACATGCTGTTGTACAAATAGAACTAATCATTATTGGTTCAAAATTTTTTTATAACTAACCACATACATATTACTAACACCATATATAAAATTACCTAAAACATATAATATAAAAAGTAGTTTCTTAAAATTTAACATTCAATACATGCATTATATATATATGTAAACAACAACTATATGTAATAACAAACATTAATTATATATGAAAAAGTACTTAAAAATTAAAAATACCTAGTTTAAATAGCTTTGGAGGAGATTTTGGGAGTGGGTTTGGAAGAGGGCGTCGCAGAATAGAAGGAATGGAGTGGTGAAAACTAAAGAACTCCCGCGAATTTAAAGGGAATGTCTGGCGATTCAGCTACCAATTTGACCTACGATTTTCCTGCAGTTTTTAAAACTGTAGGAAAACCGTAGCAAAGTTTCCTACGGTTTTCTTACGAAAAATATGAAATGCATGAAAAGCGTAGGAAACTAAAAAATGAAATTTCCCGCCAGTAATTGGTTTCCTGCCTTCCTTCCTACGAAACTCCTACGGTTTTGCTACTTTATTTCCTACGCTTTTATGACATCTAATTTTCCTACAGTTTTACTACTTAACTGAAATATTGACTCAAAACCGTCGGATAACGCGCTACCCTAGGTGATTATGGTCCTACATATTTCCTACGATTTTTTAAATGTGTGAAAACCGTCTGTCATTTCCTACAGTTTTTCAACATACTTTAAATATTAACTCAAAACTGTCGCACATCACATTGCCCTAGGTGATTATGTTCCTACATCTTTCCTACCCTTATTAATTACTAACTTAAAACCGTCGGACAGAGTGAATATCAATATTTCCTATATATATATATATATATATATATATTTAATTTATAATGTGTTTATCTATGAACTAATTATATGGTTGGAGGAGTTAATTATTACACTTTTTTTAGTTGATGAATAAATGAAAATATTTATATTTTGGAAATTAAATATATAGATTTAATGTGTATGGTCAGATTGAATCTCCCAAATTTATTAACGGGTAAAATCCACCGGGGGTGACCTAGCTTATGTTTTTGTCCTAAACGGGTACCTTACCTTCAAATTGTTCTACCGAAGTACCTTACCTCTTATCGCGTGTCCTGTTTGAGTACTTTCCGTTAATTTTAGAGTTATATCTAACTCTAATTGCTTACGTTTTTGTATTAAAAAGTTTGAAATAAATTATAAAATAACACTTATGGTCCTTTAATTTTTTTCTATCAACAATTCTAAACCCTAACATTATAAATCTAACCCTAAACTTTTGTCATGATCTCTTTCATCCCTCTCCTCAAAATAACACTTCACTACCACCTCATTTTGCCCTCTGACCATCACTTAGAAATTGCATCGTCTCTCGATTCATCAACCTCATACTTCAACGCTTCCTTCCCACTCAACAACTCCAAAATTACCACCCCAAAAGCGTAGACATCGCATTTCTGGGTTACCACTCCGGAGAGCTAAACCTTCGGCGCCATGTACTAAGTCCCTTCGATCGTCAAATTCCTCGAATCCGATCGATTCTTCGTGACTTTAACGCACAATTCCGCATCCCAAAGTGACAGATAACATTGAGAAAATCCTCCATGATCACCACGCTGGTGCTCTTGATGCGATTGTGAGTGAAATTCGCATGGACGCCTTTGTAATGTAGGACAATTTGAAGGTAATGTATCCATTTAGGACAAAAAAAATAAGCTAGGTCACCCCCGGTGGATTTTACCCATTTATTAACATTATTATTATTATTTTAATAGCATGCAATAATTTCCGGTTGGAAAAAAGTTAATTATTTTCATTTCACCGACACTGGTAATTAGAAATTTGATGATTAAATTTCATAAACTTTTTTTCTGAAAATCCAAAACAGAAATGCAATGAAAGTTACATTACGATTTTAAATAAAACATGCAAATGTTTTAAACAATTACACTTAATCAAACATCATCGCCTTCATCTGACTCTACACTATCGAGCGATGCTTCATCATCTGATGTATCCCCATCAACTTGTGTGACCTCGATATTCTCATCCATGTGTTGCACGATTTCAGGAACACCCGTTAAATCGAGAAGTATGTTAATCTCATCAAGGGCAATGCCATCAGTTGTTACCATTAGTACTTCACTTGAAATCACTTCTTGGAACGGCTCATTTGTGGTTTCTAACCGACATGTTTGCTCATCAGACATTTCCTCATTCTCGTCAGATTGAATACTAAAATTATTCGATGAACAATCGATGAAAGCTCGTGGCTTCGTCTTAACCACCGGCCACCACTGATGAAGAGTCTTGTTAGGGTACTCACAGTAGTAAACTTGTTGAGCCTGGGTCGCAAAGATAAACGGCTCAGGTGGTGATAATCTTGACTTCCATTTAACGTCAACAACACCAGTACGTGCGCAAGTTCGAACACCACGTGTCGGATCAAACCAAGTACATTTGAACAGCGTCATGACTTCATACCCACTCCCGTGGTACTCAATACGTATAATCTCATCAATAAGGCCATAAAAATCATACCCACTGGATCCCCATGTCTCACCCTTCACGCAAACACCATAATTCTGTGTCGTTTTGTCTTTGCCGTAGGATTGTGTGTGGAAACGAAAACCATTCACAATACATCCATTGTATGAAACGGCCACTCGAATAGGACCACGGGCTAATTGTACAATACGAGGATCTAATTTATCCTTGAAACGGTTAACCTGAAAATATAAAGTTAATATAATAACATAATTGCACAGTATATTCAAACAGAACACAATTAGGAACATAAAAATTATCACGCCATGAAACTCACGTATGATGAGAACCATTCGGTCAAATGTTGATCTCGATAACTTTGTAATTCACTTTCACCTAATTGGGGAAATCTTGTTGATATATAAGAGTCAAAGTGCCTGAAATGATAACTAGTCAATAATGAATTAAAGCAATCAGATTGATATAAAAACCCTCACAGTTGTTTACATATATGTCACCTGACAATCGGTATAATCTCATTGCAGTTGTGCAAAGTGTAGATATGCATTTGATGTTTCTCAGTGGCATCAAGTAAGCGTTGTCGCCCGCAGTTGGGTATGTTACGACATCTTGTATTGAAGATAGATAACAATTGACCCTCGACATCAGCCACAGGAATAGCAATATCATCATTTCGTGGGACCCTGTTTAACCGTGTAGGAATATTTACTTCAAAGTAATGGCTACAGAATGTAGACATTTCCTGGACCAAGTACGCTTCCACAATTGATCCTTCAATTGCAGCTTTATTTCTAGCCTTTCGCTTCAATGACCGCATTAGTCTGCCAAGTTAAAAAAATATAACAATTAATGACATGTAATATGCGAAAATTATTGACATATAATATATGAAAATTATTGACAGAAATATGAATGCAGATTAAAAAATTACCTTTCAAATGGATACATCCATCGAAATTGAACTGGACCACACAACTTTGCCTCATGAGGGAGGCGGATAACAAGATGTTCCATCGAATAAAAAAAGGCAGGAGGGAATATCTTTTCTAGTTTACATATGCTAACCACTATATTCCGCTCCAACTGTTGTATGTCATCAAATCGAATCCTACTTGTGCATAAGGTTTTGAAAAATGAGCAAAACTCAGAAATCGTCTCCCATATAGGACCTGACATATACCCACGTAATGCAATTGGAAGCAACCTCTGCATGAACACATGACAATCGTGACTCTTGAAGTTATAGAATGTACCGTCACTCAAGTTAACCGTACGGCCCAAGTTCGAGGCATACCCATCAGGCATCTTTATCGTTTTCAGCCACAGAGTAACATCTCTTATATGTTCCCGACTCAACGTATAAGATGCTTTTGGTTTCACACGTTTCCCTCTAATATTTCGTAAATGTAGTTCACACCGCATATTCTTTAACTCCTGAAGCGAAAGGCGAGAATTGGAGTTATCTTTTGTTTTCCCACGTATATCCATAACAATATTAAAAATATTCTCAAAACAATTTTTTTCAATATGCATGACGTCCAAATTATGGCAAACAAGTAAATGCTTCCAGTACGGTAACTCCCAGAATATACTCTACTTTAACCAATTATGCCACTCTCCAAACCCCGCAACCCGGTGTTTATCATATGAAGAGCCAAACGGAGGAAAACAATACCCAACCAACATAGCATGTATTTCCTCACCTGACTTATATGGACTAGCGACAACACTAACCTTCTTCCCTGGGATGAACGATGTTACATTCGAACGGAATGTGTGATTATGCGGTAAAAAAACCCTGTGACAATCAAACCAACATGGCTTTCTGCATTTCTTCAACATAAATGTGTCAATTTCATCCATGCAATATGGGCACGCAAGCTTACCATGGGTACTCCAACCTGAAAGGTTTCCTAGTGCAGGAAAATCATTAATTGTCCATAATAAACATGCCTTCATAAGAAAATTTTGTTGTCGATAACTGTCCCATGTAACAACCCCTTCCGACCATAAAGTTTTGAGCTCCTCAATCAATGGTCGTAAAAATACATCAATATTGCGTCCTGGTGCTCTAGGACCAGGAATTAGGAGAGTCATAAAGATGAAGGGTTCTTTCATACACAATTCTGGCGGAAGATTGTAAACAACTATAAAGATTGGCCATATCGTGTATGTTCCACCAACAACATTATTCGGGTTAAATCCATCGGTACACAATCCGAGCCTAACATTTCTAATTTCATCAGCGAATGATGGGAATGTTCGATCTACGTGACGCCACGCTTCAGACTGACATGGATGACCCATACTTCCATCATTGCATGATTTATTATAAGCATGCCAAGTCATGTGAGTCGCTGTTTTTGATGACATGTACAAGCGCTTCAACCTGCTTGTTATTGGTAGATACCATAATAATTTTTTGGGAATCAACGTCTTTCTTCTGGAGGTTACTCTTTCTTTATATCTACTGCTTCCACATTCATGACATTGTGTTAATTTCTCATCTTCCCGATAGAATAACATACAGTTATTCTCACATGCATGAATTTTTATATATGGCAACCCAAGTCCTTTTGTGAGTTGTTTCGCATCATATAGGGTGGATGGGAGTTTATTACTTTCAGGCAACATTTCTTTCATAAGCTCCAGTACTCTATCGAAACAACGATCTGTCATATTAAACTCACTTTTGCAACTTAACAATTGGGTCATTGCAGACAATCGTGTTTGTTTAGTGCACCCATCCCACAACGGTGCATTTGCATCATCCAACAAATTATAAAATTGTTGTGCGGTCGGATTAGGTAACCCATCTCTCATTTCAGACACATCGAACACATTATCATTATTATCACTGCCATTATCAGCTTCTTCGACATCAGCATCGATAAACTCTTCATCCACCAACATTTTTTCACTATTTCCAGATCCTACATTCTATAATGACGGACCCATTGATTCACAAACCATCTATTCATACGCATTTACACTACTTGATTCTCCACTTGTCTCTCCATGTAACTGCGATGGAAAATAGCTATGGGCCATATTGAAATTGTGCAGATTGCTATCATATTGTTCATTGTGACAGTGCCATATGTAATAGTTTGGCGTAAATCCATATCGAACAAATGCTCTCTCACTTTCAGCTCTATTCTATAAAATCTGTTATTACATTTACGACAAGGGCATTTAATCATTTATGACTCCTTCCCACTAAATGCAAACTGTAAAAACTCATTAACACCAGCCATAAATGCAGAATTCATATATCCATCTGTATATGTCCTCTGGTACATCCACTCACGTCCATTAGCAGCCATTTTGGTTCCCTTGTAAAATAGACAGTAAAAACCCTCAACATAAATACATAATATATTTATTACATTTCATATAATATAAATATAATGAAAATGTAAATGAATTACTTATATATGTCATGCATACACCTCGTACCTTCTATAACTGAACTACCTAGCTACTCCATTAAGGTAAGGGCCCTACTCCATTGAAAGTTGTATAAGCAGTAAACCATTTTAACTGTTCCATGTTAGTAGCATTTTATGTAAATTTCGGC